>CAXIWQ010000359.1:0-80037 GCA_964036275.1 Litoditis marina | reverse complement strand
CCCCCCTTAGGCAATCGATTGTGAATTGTCAGATTATCTCAAGCAAAACTAGTACTACACACAGAGAAACAAGCATTCAATGCTCACAAACTCTTCAGATTCATTAATATTCCCAATTATTTCAATTAGAATTCGCAGTTTGTGGAATAGTTGGCGACACTGCCTGGAAACCTTCCACGGCTGGTTTGAAATCCCCCCTTAGGCAATCGATTATGAATTGTCAGATTATCTCAAGCAAAACTATACTACACACAGAGAAACAAGCATTCAATGCTCACAAACTCTTCAGATTCATTAATATTCCCAATTATTTCAATTAGAATTTGCAGTTTGTGGAATAGTTGGCGACACTGCCTGGAAACCTTTCACGGCTGGTTTGAATCCCCCTTAGGCAATCGATTATGAATTGTCAGATTATCTCAAGCAAAACTATACTACACACAGAGAAACAAGCATTCAATGCTCACAAACTCTTCAGATTCATTAATATTCCCAATTATTTCAATTAGAATCCGCAGTTTGTGGAATAGTTGGCGACACTGCCTGGAAACCTTTCACGGCTGGTTTGAATCCCCCCTTAGGCAATCGATTGTGAATTGTCAGATTATCTCAAGCAAAGCTAGTACTACACACAGAGAAACAAGCATTCAATGCTCACAAACTCTTCAGATTCATTAATATTCCCAATTATTTCAATTAGAATTTGCAGTTTGTGGAATAGTTGGCGACACTGCCTGGAAACCTTCCACGACTGGTTTGAATCTTCCTTTAGGCTATCGATTTTGAATTGTCAGATTATCTCAAGCAAAACCAGTACTACACACAGAGAAACAAGCATTCAATGCTCACAAACTCTTCAGATTCATTAATATTCCCAATTATTTCAATTAGAATTTGCAGTTTGTGGAATAGTTGGCGACACTGCCTAGAAACCTTCCACGGCTGGTTTGAATCTTCCTTTAGGCTATCGATTGTGAATTGTCAGATTATCTCAAGCAAAGCTAGTACTACACACAGAGAAACAAGCATTCAATGCTCACAAACTCTTCAGATTCATTAATATTCCCAATTATTTCAATTAGAATTTGCAGTTTGTGGAATAGTTGGCGACACTGCCTGGAAACCTTCCACGGCTGGTTTGAATCTTCCTTTAGGCTATCGATTTGAATTGTCAGATTATCTCAAGCAAAACTAGTACTACACACAGAGAAACAAGCATTCAATGCTCACAAACTCTTCAGATTCATTAATATTCCCAATTATTTCAATTAGAATTCACAGTTCGTGGAATAGTTGGCGACACTGCCTGGAAACCTTCCACGGCTGGTTTGAATCCCCCTTTAGGCAATCGATTGTGAATTGTCAGATTATCTCAAGCAAAACCAGTACTACACACAGAGAAACAAGCATTCAATGCTCACAAACTCTTCAGATTCATTAATATTCCCAATTATTTCAATTAGAATTTGCAGTTTGTGGAATAGTTGGCGACACTGCCTGGAAACCTTCCACGGCTGGTTTGAATCTTCCTTTAGGCTATCGATTTTGAATTGTCAGATTATCTCAAGCAAAACTAGTACTACACACAGAGAAACAAGCATTCAATGCTCACAAACTCTTCAGATTCATTAATATTCCCAATTATTTCGATTAGAATTCACAGTTCGTGGAATAGTTGGCGACACTGCCTGGAAACCTTTCACGGCTGGTTTGAATCCCCCTTTAGGCAATCGATTTTGAATTGTCAGATTATCTCAAGCAAAACTAGTACTACACACAGAGAAACAAGCATTCAATGCTCACAAACTCTTCAGATTCATTAATATTCCCAATTATTTCAATTAGAATTTGCAGTTTGTGGAATAGTTGGCGACACTGCCTGGAAACCTTCCACGGCTGGTTTGAATCTTCCTTTAGGCTATCGATTTTGAATTGTCAGATTATCTCAAGCAAAACTAGTACTACACACAGAGAAACAAGCATTCAATGCTCACAAACTCTTCAGATTCATTAATATTCCCAATTATTTCGATTAGAATTCACAGTTCGTGGAATAGTTGGCGACACTGCCTGGAAACCTTCCACGGCTGGTTTGAATCTTCCTTAGGCTATCGATTTTGAATTGTCAGATTATCTCAAGCAAAACTAGTACTACACACAGAGAAACAAGCATTCAATGCTCACAAACTCTTCAGATTCATTAATATTCCAATTATTTCAATTAGAATTTGCAGTTTGTGGAATAGTTGGCGACACTGCCTGGAAACCTTCCACGGCTGGTTTGAATCTTCCTTTAGGCTATCGATTTTGAATTGTCAGATTATCTCAAGCAAAACTAGTACTACACACAGAGAAACAAGCATTCAATGCTCACAAACTCTTCAGATTCATTAATATTCCCAATTATTTCAATTAGAATTTGCAGTTTGTGGAATAGTTGGCGACACTGCCTGGAAACCTTCCACGGCTGGTTTGAATCTTCCTTTAGGCTATCGATTTTGAATTGTCAGATTATCTCAAGCAAAACTAGTACTACACACAGAGAAACAAGCATTCAATGCTCACAAACTCTTCAGATTCATTAATATTCCCAATTATTTCAATTAGAATTTGCAGTTTGTGGAATAGTTGGCGACACTGCCTGGAAACCTTCCACGGCTGGTTTGAATCTTCCTTTAGGCTATCGATTTTGAATTGTCAGATTATCTCAAGCAAAACTAGTACTACACACAGAGAAACAAGCATTCAATGCTCACAAACTCTTCAGATTCATTAATATTCCCAATTATTTCGATTAGAATTCACAGTTCGTGGAATAGTTGGCGACACTGCCTGGAAACCTTTCACGGCTGGTTTGAATCCCCCCTTAGGCAATCTATTATGAATTGTCAGATTATCTCAAGCAAAACTAGTACTACACACAGAGAAACAAGCATGCAATGCTCACAAACTTTTTAGATTTATTAATATTCCCCAATTATTTCAATTAGAATTCGCAGTTTGTGGAATAGTTGGCGACACTGCCTGGAAACCTTTCACGGCTGGTTTGAATCCCCCCTTAGGCAATCGATTGTGAATTGTCAGATTATCTCAAGCAAAACTAGTACTACACACAGAGAAACAAGCATTCAATGCTCACAAACTCTTCAGATTCATTAATATTCCCAATTATTTCAATTAGAATTCGCAGTTTGTGGAATAGTTGGCGACACTGCCTGGAAACCTTTCACGGCTGGTTTGAATCCCCCCTTTAGGCAATCTATTATGAATTGTCAGATTATCTCAAGCAAAACTAGTACTACACACAGAGAAACAAGCATTCAATGCTCACAAACTCTTCAGATTTATTAATATTCCCAATTATTTCAATTAGAATCCGCAGTTTGTGGAATAGTTGGCGACACTGCCTGGAAACCTTTCACGGCTGGTTTGAATCCCCCCTTAGGCAATCGATTGTGAATTGTCAGATTATCTCAAGCAAAACTAGTACTACACACACAGAGAAACAAGCATTCAATGCTCACAAACTCTTCAGATTCATTAATATTCCCAATTATTTCGATTAGAATCCGCAGTTTGTGGAATAGTTGGCGACACTGCCTGTAAACCTTTCACGGCTGGTTGAATCTCCCCTTAGGCAATCGATTGTGAATTGTCAGATTATCTCAAGCAAAACTAGTACTACACACAGAGAAACAAGCATTCAATGCTCACAAACTCTTCAGATTCATTAATATTCCCAATTATTTCAATTAGAATCCGCAGTTTGTGGAATAGTTGGCGACACTGCCTGGAAACCTTCCACGGCTGGTTTGAATCCCCCCCTTAGGCAATCGATTATGAATTGTCAGATTATCTCAAGCAAAACTATACTACACACAGAGAAACAAGCATTCAATGCTCACAAACTCTTCAGATTCATTAATATTCCCAATTATTTCGATTAGAATTCGCAGTTTGTGGAATAGTTGGCGACACTGCCTGGAAACCTTCCACGGCTGGTTTGAATCCCCCCTTAGGCAATCGATTATGAATTGTCAGATTATCTCAAGCAAAACTATACTACACACAGAGAAACAAGCATTCAATGCTCACAAACTCTTCAGATTCATTAATATTCCCAATTATTTCGATTAGAATTCACAGTTCGTGGAATAGTTGGCGACACTGCCTGGAAACCTTCCACGGCTGTTTTGAATCCCCCCTTAGGCAATCGATTATGAATTGTCAGATTATCTCCAGCAAAACTAGTACTTCACACAGAGAAACAAGCATTTAATGCTCACAAACTCTTCAGATTCATTAATATTCCCAATTATTTCGATTAGAATTCACAGTTCGTGGAATAGTTGGCGACACTGCCTGGAAACCTTCCACGGCTGGTTTGAATCCCCCCTTAGGCAATCGATTATGAATTGTCAGATTATCTCCAGCAAAACTAGTACTTCACACAGAGAAACAAGCATTTAATGCTCACAAACTCTTCAGATTCATTAATATTCCCAATTATTTCGATTAGAATTCGCAGTTTGTGGAATAGTTGGCGACACTGCCTGGAAACCTTCCACGGCTGGTTTGAATCCCCCCTTAGGCAATCGATTATGAATTGTCAGATTATCTCCAGCAAAACTAGTACTTCACACAGAGAAACAAGCATTCAATGCTCACAAACTCTTCAGATTCATTAATATTCCAATTATTTCGATTAGAATTCACAGTTCGTGGAATAGTTGGCGACACTGCCTGGAAACCTTCCACGGCTGGTTTGAATCCCCCCTTAGGCAATCGATTATGAATTGTCAGATTATCTCAAGCAAAACTATACTACACACAGAGAAACAAGCATTCAATGCTCACAAACTCTTCAGATTCATTAATATTCCCCAATTATTTCGATTAGAATTCACAGTTCGTGGAATAGTTGGCGACACTGCCTGGAAACCTTCCACGGCTGGTTTGAATCCCCCCTTAGGCAATCGATTATGAATTGTCAGATTATCTCAAGCAAAACTATACTACACACAGAGAAACAAGCATTCAATGCTCACAAACTCTTCAGATTCATTAATATTCCCAATTATTTCGATTAGAATTCACAGTTCGTGGAATAGTTGGCGACACTGCCTGGAAACCTTCCACGGCTGGTTTGAATCCCCCCCTTAGGCAATCGATTATGAATTGTCAGATTATCTCAAGCAAAACTATACTACACACAGAGAAACAAGCATTCAATGCTCACAAACTCTTCAGATTCATTAATATTCCCAATTATTTCGATTAGAATTCACAGTTCGTGGAATAGTTGGCGACACTGCCTGGAAACCTTCCACGGCTGGTTTGAATCCCCCCTTAGGCAATCGATTATGAATTGTCAGATTATCTCCAGCAAAACTAGTACTTCACACAGAGAAACAAGCATTTAATGCTCACAAACTCTTCAGATTCATTAATATTCCCAATTATTTCGATTAGAATTCACAGTTCGTGGAATAGTTGGCGACACTGCCTGGAAACCTTCCACGGCTGTTTTGAATCCCCCCTTAGGCAATCGATTATGAATTGTCAGATTATCTCCAGCAAAACTAGTACTTCACACAGAGAAACAAGCATTTAATGCTCACAAACTCTTCAGATTCATTAATATTCCCAATTATTTCGATTAGAATTCACAGTTCGTGGAATAGTTGGCGACACTGCCTGGAAACCTTCCACGGCTGGTTTGAATCCCCCCTTAGGCAATCGATTATGAATTGTCAGATTATCTCCAGCAAAACTAGTACTTCACACAGAGAAACAAGCATTCAATGCTCACAAACTCTTCAGATTCATTAATATTCCCAATTATTTCGATTAGAATTCACAGTTCGTGGAATAGTTGGCGACACTGCCTGGAAACCTTCCACGGCTGGTTGAATCCCCCCTTAGGCAATCGATTATGAATTGTCAGATTATCTCAAGCAAAACTATACTACACACAGAGAAACAAGCATTCAATGCTCACAAACTCTTCAGATTCATTAATATTCCCAATTATTTCGATTAGAATTCACAGTTCGTGGAATAGTTGGCGACACTGCCTGGAAACCTTCCACGGCTGGTTTGAATCCCCCCTTAGGCAATCGATTATGAATTGTCAGATTATCTCAAGCAAAACTATACTACACACAGAGAAAACAAGCATTCAATGCTCACAAACTCTTCAGATTCATTAATATTCCCAATTATTTCGATTAGAATTCACAGTTCGTGGAATAGTTGGCGACACTGCCTGGAAACCTTCCACGGCTGGTTTGAATCCCCCCTTAGGCAATCGATTATGAATTGTCAGATTATCTCAAGCAAAACTATACTACACACAGAGAAACAAGCATTCAATGCTCACAAACTCTTCAGATTCATTAATATTCCCAATTATTTCGATTAGAATTCACAGTTCGTGGAATAGTTGGCGACACTGCCTGGAAACCTTCCACGGCTGGTTTGAATCCCCCCTTAGGCAATCGATTGTGAATTGTCAGATTATCTCAAGCAAAACTATACTACACACAGAGAAACAAGCATTCAATGCTCACAAAACTCTTCAGATTCATTAATATTCCCAATTATTTCGATTAGAATTCGCAGTTTGTGGAATAGTTGGCGACACTGCCTGGAAACCTTCCACGGCTGGTTTGAATCCCCCCTTAGGCAATCGATTATGAATTGTCAGATTATCTCAAGCAAAACTATACTACACACAGAGAAACAAGCATTCAATGCTCACAAACTCTTCAGATTCATTAATATTCCCAATTATTTCGATTAGAATTCGCAGTTTGTGGAATAGTTGGCGACACTGCCTGGAAACCTTCCACGGCTGGTTTGAATCCCCCCCTTAGGCAATCGATTATGAATTGTCAGATTATCTCAAGCAAAACTATACTACACACAGAGAAACAAGCATTCAATGCTCACAAACTCTTCAGATTCATTAATATTCCCAATTATTTCAATTAGAATTTGCAGTTTGTGGAATAGTTGGCGACACTGCCTGGAAACCTTCCACGGCTGGTTTGAATCCCCCCTTAGGCAATCGATTATGAATTGTCAGATTATCTCAAGCAAAACTATACTACACACAGAGAAACAAGCATTCAATGCTCACAAACTCTTCAGATTCATTAATATTCCCAATTATTTCAATTAGAATTTGCAGTTTGTGGAATAGTTGGCGACACTGCCTGGAAACCTTCCACGGCTGGTTTGAATCCCCCCTTAGGCAATCGATTATGAATTGTCAGATTATCTCAAGCAAAACTATACTACACACAGAGAAACAAGCATTCAATGCTCACAAACTCTTCAGATTCATTAATATTCCCAATTATTTCGATTAGAATTCGCAGTTTGTGGAATAGTTGGCGACACTGCCTGGAAACCTTCCACGGCTGGTTTGAATCCCCCCTTAGGCAATCGATTATGAATTGTCAGATTATCTCAAGCAAAACTATACTACACACAGAGAAACAAGCATTCAATGCTCACAACTCTTCAGATTCATTAATATTCCCAATTATTTCAATTAGAATTTGCAGTTTGTGGAATAGTTGGCGACACTGCCTGGAAACCTTCCACGGCTGGTTTGAATCCCCCCTTAGGCAATCGATTATGAATTGTCAGATTATCTCAAGCAAAACTATACTACACACAGAGAAACAAGCATTCAATGCTCACAAACTCTTCAGATTCATTAATATTCCCAATTATTTCAATTAGAATTTGCAGTTTGTGGAATAGTTGGCGACACTGCCTGGAACCTTTCACGGCTGGTTTGAATCCCCCCTTAGGCAATCGATTATGAATTGTCAGATTATCTCAAGCAAAACTATACTACACACAGAGAAACAAGCATTCAATGCTCACAAACTCTTCAGATTCATTAATATTCCCAATTATTTCGATTAGAATTCACAGTTCGTGGAATAGTTGGCGACACTGCCTGGAAACCTTCCACGGCTGGTTTGAATCCCCCCTTAGGCAATCGATTATGAATTGTCAGATTATCTCAAGCAAAACTATACTACACACAGAGAAACAAGCATTCAATGCTCACAAACTCTTCAGATTCATTAATATTCCCAATTATTTCAATTAGAATTTGCAGTTTGTGGAATAGTTGGCGACACTGCCTGGAAACCTTCCACGGCTGGTTTGAATCCCCCCTTAGGCAATCGATTATGAATTGTCAGATTATCTCCAGCAAAACTAGTACTACACACAGAGAAACAAGCATTCAATGCTCACAAACTCTTCAGATTCATTAATATTCCCAATTATTTCGATTAGAATTCACAGTTTGTGGAATAGTTGGCGACACTGCCTGTAAACCTTTCACGGCTGGTTTGAATCCCCCCCTTAGGCAATCGATTGTGAATTGTCAGATTATCTCAAGCAAAACTATACTACACACAGAGAAACAAGCATTCAATGCTCACAAACTCTTCAGATTCATTAATATTCCCAATTATTTCAATTAGAATTTGCAGTTTGTGGAATAGTTGGCGACACTGCCTGGAAACCTTTCACGGCTGGTTTGAATCCCCCTTAGGCAATCGATTATGAATTGTCAGATTATCTCCAGCAAAACTAGTACTACACACAGAGAAACAAGCATTCAATGCTCACAAACTCTTCAGATTCATTAATATTCCCAATTATTTCGATTAGAATTCACAGTTCGTGGAATAGTTGGCGACACTGCCTGGAAACCTTCCACGGCTGGTTTGAATCCCCCCTTAGGCAATCGATTATGAATTGTCAGATTATCTCCCAGCAAAACTAGTACTACACACAGAGAAACAAGCATTCAATGCTCACAAACTCTTCAGATTCATTAATATTCCAATTATTTCGATTAGAATTCACAGTTCGTGGAATAGTTGGCGACACTGCCTGGAAACCTTCCACGGCTGGTTTGAATCCCCCCTTAGGCAATCGATTATGAATTGTCAGATTATCTCCAGCAAAACTATACTACACACAGAGAAACAAGCATTCAATGCTCACAAACTCTTCAGATTCATTAATATTCCCAATTATTTCAATTAGAATTTGCAGTTTGTGGAATAGTTGGCGACACTGCCTGTAAACCTTTCACGGCTGGTTTGAATCCCCCCTTAGGCAATCTATTATGAATTGTCAGATTATCTCAAGCAAAACTAGTACTACACACAGAGAAACAAGCATTCAATGCTCACAAACTCTTCAGATTCATTAATATTCCCAATTATTTCAATTAGAATTTGCAGTTTGTGGAATAGTTGGCGACACTGCCTGTAAACCTTTCACGGCTGGTTTGAATCCCCCCTTAGGCAATCTATTATGAATTGTCAGATTATCTCAAGCAAAACTAGTACTACACACAGAGAAACAAGCATTCAATGCTCACAAACTCTTCAGATTCATTAATATTCCCAATTATTTCAATTAGAATTTGCAGTTTGTGGAATAGTTGGCGACACTGCCTGTAAACCTTTCACGGCTGGTTTGAATCCCCCCTTAGGCAATCGATTGTGAATTGTCAGATTATCTCAAGCAAAACTAGTACTACACACAGAGAAACAAGCATTCAATGCTCACAAACTCTTCAGATTCATTAATATTCCCAATTATTTCGATTAGAATTCACAGTTTGTGGAATAGTTGGCGACACTGCCTGGAAACCTTTCACGGCTGGTTTGAATCCCCCTTTAGGCAATCTATTATGAATTGTCAGATTATCTCAAGCAAAACTAGTACTACACACAGAGAAACAAGCATTCAATGCTCACAAACTCTTCAGATTTATTAATATTCCCAATTATTTCAATTAGAATCCGCAGTTTGTGGAATAGTTGGCGACACTGCCTGGAAACCTTTCACGGCTGGTTTGAATCCCCCCTTAGGCAATCGATTGTGAATTGTCAGATTATCTCAAGCAAAACTAGTACTACACACAGAGAAACAAGCATTCAATGCTCACAAACTCTTCAGATTCATTAATATTCCCAATTATTTCGATTAGAATCCGCAGTTTGTGGAATAGTTGGCGACACTGCCTGTAAACCTTTCACGGCTGGTTTGAATCTCCCCTTAGGCAATCGATTGTGAATTGTCAGATTATCTCAAGCAAAACTAGTACTACACACAGAGAAACAAGCATTCAATGCTCACAAACTCTTCAGATTCATTAATATTCCCAATTATTTCAATTAGAATCCGCAGTTTGTGGAATAGTTGGCGACACTGCCTGGAAACCTTCCACGGCTGGTTTGAATCCCCCCCTTAGGCAATCGATTATGAATTGTCAGATTATCTCAAGCAAAACTATACTACACACAGAGAAACAAGCATTCAATGCTCACAAACTGTTCAGATTCATTAATATTCCCAATTATTTCGATTAGAATTCGCAGTTTGTGGAATAGTTGGCGACACTGCCTGGAAACCTTCCACGGCTGGTTTGAATCCCCCCTTAGGCAATCGATTATGAATTGTCAGATTATCTCAAGCAAAACTATACTACACACAGAGAAACAAGCATTCAATGCTCACAAACTCTTCAGATTCATTAATATTCCCAATTATTTCGATTAGAATTCACAGTTCGTGGAATAGTTGGCGACACTGCCTGGAAACCTTCCACGGCTGTTTTGAATCCCCCCTTAGGCAATCGATTATGAATTGTCAGATTATCTCCAGCAAAACTAGTACTTCACACAGAGAAACAAGCATTTAATGCTCACAAACTCTTCAGATTCATTAATATTCCCAATTATTTCGATTAGAATTCACAGTTCGTGGAATAGTTGGCGACACTGCCTGGAAACCTTCCACGGCTGGTTTGAATCCCCCCTTAGGCAATCGATTATGAATTGTCAGATTATCTCCAGCAAAACTAGTACTTCACACAGAGAAACAAGCATTTAATGCTCACAAACTCTTCAGATTCATTAATATTCCCAATTATTTCGATTAGAATTCGCAGTTTGTGAATAGTTGGCGACACTGCCTGGAAACCTTCCACGGCTGGTTTGAATCCCCCCTTAGGCAATCGATTATGAATTGTCAGATTATCTCCAGCAAAACTAGTACTTCACACAGAGAAACAAGCATTCAATGCTCACAAACTCTTCAGATTCATTAATATTCCCAATTATTTCGATTAGAATTCACAGTTCGTGGAATAGTTGGCGACACTGCCTGGAAACCTTCCACGGCTGGTTTGAATCCCCCCTTAGGCAATCGATTATGAATTGTCAGATTATCTCAAGCAAAACTATACTACACACAGAGAAACAAGCATTCAATGCTCACAAACTCTTCAGATTCATTAATATTCCCAATTATTTCGATTAGAATTCACAGTTCGTGGAATAGTTGGCGACACTGCCTGGAAACCTTCCACGGCTGGTTTGAATCCCCCCTTAGGCAATCGATTATGAATTGTCAGATTATCTCAAGCAAAACTATACTACACACAGAGAAACAAGCATTCAATGCTCACAAACTCTTCAGATTCATTAATATTCCCAATTATTTCGATTAGAATTCACAGTTCGTGGAATAGTTGGCGACACTGCCTGGAAACCTTCCACGGCTGGTTTGAATCCCCCCTTAGGCAATCGATTATGAATTGTCAGATTATCTCAAGCAAAACTATACTACACACAGAGAAACAAGCATTCAATGCTCACAAACTCTTCAGATTCATTAATATTCCCAATTATTTCGATTAGAATTCACAGTTCGTGGAATAGTTGGCGACACTGCCTGGAAACCTTCCACGGCTGGTTTGAATCCCCCCTTAGGCAATCGATTATGAATTGTCAGATTATCTCCAGCAAAACTAGTACTTCACACAGAGAAACAAGCATTTAATGCTCACAAACTCTTCAGATTCATTAATATTCCCAATTATTTCGATTAGAATTCACAGTTCGTGGAATAGTTGGCGACACTGCCTGGAAACCTTCCACGGCTGTTTTGAATCCCCCCTTAGGCAATCGATTATGAATTGTCAGATTATCTCCAGCAAAACTAGTACTTCACACAGAGAAACAAGCATTTAATGCTCACAAACTCTTCAGATTCATTAATATTCCCAATTATTTCGATTAGAATTCACAGTTCGTGGAATAGTTGGCGACACTGCCTGGAAACCTTCCACGGCTGGTTTGAATCCCCCCTTAGGCAATCGATTATGAATTGTCAGATTATCTCCAGCAAAACTAGTACTTCACACAGAGAAACAAGCATTCAATGCTCACAAACTCTTCAGATTCATTAATATTCCCAATTATTTCGATTAGAATTCACAGTTCGTGGAATAGTTGGCGACACTGCCTGGAAACCTTCCACGGCTGGTTTGAATCCCCCCTTAGGCAATCGATTATGAATTGTCAGATTATCTCAAGCAAAACTATACTACACACAGAGAAACAAGCATTCAATGCTCACAAACTCTTCAGATTCATTAATATTCCCAATTATTTCGATTAGAATTCACAGTTCGTGGAATAGTTGGCGACACTGCCTGGAAACCTTCCACGGCTGGTTTGAATCCCCCCTTAGGCAATCGATTATGAATTGTCAGATTATCTCAAGCAAAACTATACTACACACAGAGAAACAAGCATTCAATGCTCACAAACTCTTCAGATTCATTAATATTCCCAATTATTTCGATTAGAATTCACAGTTCGTGGAATAGTTGGCGACACTGCCTGGAAACCTTCCACGGCTGGTTTGAATCCCCCCTTAGGCAATCGATTATGAATTGTCAGATTATCTCAAGCAAAACTATACTACACACAGAGAAACAAGCATTCAATGCTCACAAACTCTTCAGATTCATTAATATTCCCAATTATTTCGATTAGAATTCACAGTTCGTGGAATAGTTGGCGACACTGCCTGGAAACCTTCCACGGCTGGTTTGAATCCCCCCTTAGGCAATCGATTGTGAATTGTCAGATTATCTCAAGCAAAACTATACTACACACAGAGAAACAAGCATTCAATGCTCACAAACTCTTCAGATTCATTAATATTCCCAATTATTTCGATTAGAATTCGCAGTTTGTGGAATAGTTGGCGACACTGCCTGGAAACCTTCCACGGCTGGTTTGAATCCCCCCTTAGGCAATCGATTATGAATTGTCAGATTATCTCAAGCAAAACTATACTACACACAGAGAAACAAGCATTCAATGCTCACAAACTCTTCAGATTCATTAATATTCCCAATTATTTCGATTAGAATTCGCAGTTTGTGGAATAGTTGGCGACACTGCCTGGAAACCTTCCACGGCTGGTTTGAATCCCCCCTTAGGCAATCGATTATGAATTGTCAGATTATCTCAAGCAAAACTATACTACACACAGAGAAACAAGCATTCAATGCTCACAAACTCTTCAGATTCATTAATATTCCCAATTATTTCAATTAGAATTTGCAGTTTGTGGAATAGTTGGCGACACTGCCTGGAAACCTTCCACGGCTGGTTTGAATCCCCCCTTAGGCAATCGATTATGAATTGTCAGATTATCTCAAGCAAAACTATACTACACACAGAGAAACAAGCATTCAATGCTCACAAACTCTTCAGATTCATTAATATTCCCAATTATTTCAATTAGAATTTGCAGTTTGTGGAATAGTTGGCGACACTGCCTGGAAACCTTCCACGGCTGGTTTGAATCCCCCCTTAGGCAATCGATTATGAATTGTCAGATTATCTCAAGCAAAACTATACTACACACAGAGAAACAAGCATTCAATGCTCACAAACTCTTCAGATTCATTAATATTCCCAATTATTTCGATTAGAATTCGCAGTTTGTGGAATAGTTGGCGACACTGCCTGGAAACCTTCCACGGCTGGTTTGAATCCCCCCTTAGGCAATCGATTATGAATTGTCAGATTATCTCAAGCAAAACTATACTACACACAGAGAAACAAGCATTCAATGCTCACAAACTCTTCAGATTCATTAATATTCCCAATTATTTCAATTAGAATTTGCAGTTTGTGGAATAGTTGGCGACACTGCCTGGAAACCTTCCACGGCTGGTTTGAATCCCCCCTTAGGCAATCGATTATGAATTGTCAGATTATCTCAAGCAAAACTATACTACACACAGAGAAACAAGCATTCAATGCTCACAAACTCTTCAGATTCATTAATATTCCCAATTATTTCATTAGAATTTGCAGTTTGTGGAATAGTTGGCGACACTGCCTGGAAACCTTTCACGGCTGGTTTGAATCCCCCCTTAGGCAATCGATTATGAATTGTCAGATTATCTCAAGCAAAACTATACTACACACAGAGAAACAAGCATTCAATGCTCACAAACTCTTCAGATTCATTAATATTCCCAATTATTTCGATTAGAATTCACAGTTCGTGGAATAGTTGGCGACACTGCCTGGAAACCTTCCACGGCTGGTTTGAATCCCCCCTTAGGCAATCGATTATGAATTGTCAGATTATCTCCAGCAAAACTAGTACTACACACAGAGAAACAAGCATTCAATGCTCACAAACTCTTCAGATTCATTAATATTCCCAATTATTTCGATTAGAATTCACAGTTTGTGGAATAGTTGGCGACACTGCCTGTAAACCTTTCACGGCTGGTTTGAATCCCCCCTTAGGCAATCGATTGTGAATTGTCAGATTATCTCAAGCAAAACTATACTACACACAGAGAACACAAGCATTCAATGCTCACAAACTCTTCAGATTCATTAATATTCCCAATTATTTCAATTAGAATTTGCAGTTTGTGGAATAGTTGGCGACACTGCCTGGAAACCTTTCACGGCTGGTTGAATCCCCCCCTTAGGCAATCGATTATGAATTGTCAGATTATCTCCAGCAAAACTAGTACTACACACAGAGAAACAAGCATTCAATGCTCACAAACTCTTCAGATTCATTAATATTCCCCAATTATTTCGATTAGAATTCACAGTTCGTGGAATAGTTGGCGACACTGCCTGGAAACCTTCCACGGCTGGTTTGAATCCCCCCTTAGGCAATCGATTATGAATTGTCAGATTATCTCCAGCAAAACTAGTACTACACACAGAGAAACAAGCATTCAATGCTCACAAACTCTTCAGATTCATTAATATTCCCAATTATTCGATTAGAATTCACAGTTCGTGGAATAGTTGGCGACACTGCCTGGAAACCTTCCACGGCTGGTTTGAATCCCCCCTTAGGCAATCTATTATGAATTGTCAGATTATCTCCAGCAAAACTATACTACACACAGAGAAACAAGCATTCAATGCTCACAAACTCTTCAGATTCATTAATATTCCCAATTATTTCAATTAGAATTTGCAGTTTGTGGAATAGTTGGCGACACTGCCTGTAAACCTTTCACGGCTGGTTTGAATCCCCCCTTAGGCAATCTATTATGAATTGTCAGATTATCTCAAGCAAAACTAGTACTACACACAGAGAAACAAGCATTCAATGCTCACAAACTCTTCAGATTCATTAATATTCCCAATTATTTCAATTAGAATTTGCAGTTTGTGGAATAGTTGGCGACACTGCCTGTAAACCTTTCACGGCTGGTTTGAATCCCCCCTTAGGCAATCGATTGTGAATTGTCAGATTATCTCAAGCAAAACTAGTACTACACACAGAGAAACAAGCATTCAATGCTCACAAACTCTTCAGATTCATTAATATTCCCAATTATTTCAATTAGAATTTGCAGTTTGTGGAATAGTTGGCGACACTGCCTGTAAACCTTTCACGGCTGGTTTGAATCCCCCTTAGGCAATCTATTATGAATTGTCAGATTATCTCAAGCAAAACTAGTACTACACACAGAGAAACAAGCATTCAATGCTCACAAACTCTTCAGATTCATTAATATTCCCAATTATTTCAATTAGAATTTGCAGTTTGTGGAATAGTTGGCGACACTGCCTGTAAACCTTTCACGGCTGGTTTGAATCCCCCCTTAGGCAATCGATTGTGAATTGTCAGATTATCTCAAGCAAAACTAGTACTACACACAGAGAAACAAGCATTCAATGCTCACAAACTCTTCAGATTCATTAATATTCCCAATTATTTCGATTAGAATTCACAGTTTGTGGAATAGTTGGCGACACTGCCTGTAAACCTTTCACGGCTGGTTTGAATCCCCCCTTAGGCAATCGATTGTGAATTGTCAGATTATCTCAAGCAAAACTATACTACACACAGAGAAACAAGCATTCAATGCTCACAAACTCTTCAGATTCATTAATATTCCCAATTATTTCCATTAGAATTTGCAGTTTGTGGAATAGTTGGCGACACTGCCTGGAAACCTTTCACGGCTGGTTTGAATCCCCCTTTAGGCAATCTATTATGAATTGTCAGATTATCTCCAGCAAAACTATACTACCACACAGAGAAACAAGCATTCAATGCTCTCAAACTCTTCAGATTCATTAATATTCCCAATTGTTTCAATTAGAATCCGCAGTTTGTGGAATAGTTGGCGACACTGCCTGGAAACCTTTCACGGCTGGTTTGAATCCCCCCTTAGGCAATCGATTGTGAATTGTCAGATTATCTCCAGCAAAACTAGTACTACACACAGAGAAACAAACATTCAATGCTCACAAACTCTTCAGATTCATTAATATTCCCAATTATTTCGATTAGAATTCACAGTTCGTGGAATAGTTGGCGACACTGCCTGGAAACCTTTCACGGCTGGTTTGAATCCCCCTTTAGGCAATCTATTATGAATTGTCAGATTATCTCCAGCAAAACTATACTACACACAGAGAAACAAGCATTCAATGCTCTCAAACTCTTCAGATTCATTAATATTCCCAATTGTTTCAATTAGAATCCGCAGTTTGTGGAATAGTTGGCGACACTGCCTGGAAACCTTTCACGGCTGGTTTGAATCCCCCCTTAGGCAATCGATTGTGAATTGTCAGATTATCTCAAGCAAAACTATACTACACACAGAGAAACAAGCATTCAATGCTCACAAACTCTTCAGATTCATTATATTCCCAATTGTTTCAATTAGAATCCGCAGTTTGTGGAATAGTTGGCGACACTGCCTGGAAACCTTTCACGGCTGGTTTGAATCTCCCGTTAGGCAATCGATTGTGAATTGTCAGATTATCTCAAGCAAAACTATACTACACACAGAGAAACAAGCATTCAATGCTCACAAACTCTTCAGATTCATTAATATTCCCAATTATTTCAATTAGAATTCGCAGTTTGTGGAATAGTTGGCGACACTGCCTGGAAACCTTTCACGGCTGGTTTGAATCCCCCTTTAGGCAATCGATTGTGAATTGTCAGATTATCTCAAGCAAAGCTAGTACTACACACAGAGAAACAAGCATTCAATGCTCACAAACTCTTCAGATTCATTAATATTCCCAATTGTTTCAATTAGAATCCGCAGTTTGTGGAATAGTTGGCGACACTGCCTGGAAACCTTTCACGGCTGGTTTGAATCCCCCCTTAGGCAATCGATTGTGAATTGTCAGATTATCTCAAGCAAAACTATACTACACACAGAGAAACAAGCATTCAATGCTCACAAACTCTTCAGATTCATTAATATTCCCAATTGTTTCAATTAGAATCCGCAGTTTGTGGAATAGTTGGCGACACTGCCTGGAAACCTTTCACGGCTGGTTTGAATCCCCCGTTAGGCAATCGATTGTGAATTGTCAGATTATCTCAAGCAAAACTATAGTACACACAGAGAAACAAGCATTCAATGCTCACAAACTCTTCAGATTCATTAATATTCCCAATTATTTCAATTAGAATTCGCAGTTTGTGGAATAGTTGGCGACACTGCCTGGAAACCTTTCACGGCTGGTTTGAATCCCCCTTTAGGCAATCGATTGTGAATTGTCAGATTATCTCAAGCAAAGCTAGTACTACACACAGAGAAACAAGCATTCAATGCTCACAAACTCTTCAGATTCATTAATATTCCCAATTATTTCAATTAGAATTCGCAGTTTGTGGAATAGTTGGCGACACTGCCTGGAAACCTTTCACGGCTGGTTTGAATCCCCCTTTAGGCAATCGATTGTGAATTGTCAGATTATCTCAAGCAAAACTAGTACTTCACACAGAGAAACAAGCATTCAATGCTCACAAACTCTTCAGATTCATTAATATTCCCAATTATTTCAATTAGAATTCGCAGTTTGTGGAATAGTTGGCGACACTGCCTGGAAACCTTTCACGGCTGGTTTGAATCCCCCCTTAGGCAATCGATTATGAATTGTCAGATTATCTCAAGCAAAACTAGTACTACACACAGAGAAACAAGCATTCAATGCTCACAAACTCTTCAGATTCATTAATATTCCCAATTATTTCAATTAGAATTTGCAGTTTGTGGAATAGTTGGCGACACTGCCTGTAAACCTTTCACGGCTGGTTTGAATCTCCCCTTAGGCAATCGATTGTGAATTGTCAGATTATCATAGAAGGTGTAATTATAAATATTCTCACTTTACTTCCGTCGAATCACTCACTCCGATTGACGGTTGATACTCGCTTGGTGTTCTCGCCTGTAAAAGTAGTTAGACCTAGTGTTTCAGTGGTTACTGCTCCTTCTTGTTATACTCCATTTCACCCATCCATAATAATTTACAGTAATCGGCCGAATGATCGTGGAACAGTATAAACTTTCAGCTGAAACCTGTGAGTTTTCAAAGAGTTTATCATACCGAAAACCAGGTAGTTTTTCTCGAGAATATCGGGGAGTTTCAAAATCATGCCTTTAATAGTTTCAAGTGGGCACATAGGCTCGACCAGACTGGATGAACTGTATTAGATGTTTTTAATCGTTGTAATTCCTCCTCACTCTGCTTCTTGAGCATGCGCTTTCAGCTCTCTAAATCCCGCTGGGGTACGAGTGTTTCCAAACACCGAAATAGAACGGGATCAAACTACAAACACAGAGGGATAGAGCAGTATATACCGTATGAACCCGCTCCGAGAAGAACGAATTCCGTTTTGCCTCGATCATTTGTTCGGCTCAAATCGAACACGTATAGTGGTAAATAAGAGTTGAAGGATTCGTGTTTGTAGCTTGCTTCCGGAAAAAAAGGCTGTGTTTGTTGTATTAGGACAAATTTCTGCCTGAATTAACTCTAACTCTGTTATTTTCCCACCCCATGTTATTGACGAAACGTGTTATGCAGTCTGTTCGGTTATACTCACCTGCACGAGCCCACACTCATCGAATAGATTCTGCTCCTCCAGCTGGCGTGAAAATATAGAAAAGTCCCCCATCTCCCCGTTCGCGAGTTTGAGCAGTGGAGGGGTTCTTGTCCCCGTTGACACGGTTCCATCAATAGACAACCTAGAAAAATTTTCTCTGATCCTCTCATGTTTCGTTTATATCATTGGAATGAACTGATAGACTTAATGTATGTTGTAGTTTGATTTTCACACACGTCCTAATATACAAGTTTCCAGTGAAGAGCAACACAGGCTAAAAATCGTGAAAGGTATGGAGATATAGTTTCTTGAACATTTGGTGGCTCACTATAGTTAATACGTTGTATAAGTGGAAAAAATTGATGCAACCCGAGTGCGGGAGGAATGAATTATTCAGTAGGAAAACAGGTTTATCGAGAAATGCTTGGGCTGCTGAACTACAAGCTTTCAAGTTTTCATGGCACTTTCATCGTAATCAAAGGTATTCTCGATTACAGATGTTTGAGAACTTCCGTGTCTCCTTACCGGATTCTTTACAACCATAAAGGCTTGGTTGTCCTTTTACCTTTTTTTCAGTTTTACTACCCTGTCAAAACTCGTGAACAACTACGTGGGTCGACATCAAGCTATAACCAAGATAGAGTGAATTCGTTTACCTGTGGGTTCTCGAGTCCGTAGCAGCTTTGAATACTCTGATACATTCGTACACCATCTGGGCAATCACGATAAAATTATTACCTGAATAAAAACGAATAAATAACTATGCATGATACTATGGTAAAGACAGAGAGAGAGAAAGAGAGAGATAGTGAGAGAGAGAGAGAGAGAGAGAGAGAGAGAGAAAGAGAGAGAGAGAGCAAAGAACATTTAACTATTCACTATGTGTCACTAACCCGTGGCATTTTACAGTACTCTGGATCTAGCATTTTACAGTACTCTGAATCTAACTAAAAAAGTGAAAACCCGAACACTTCGACTATTAACAAAGTCATTTAAAGTCATTCGATTCAGGATTCAGCATTCGACTTCTTAGTTTTCGTTTGTGCTTATTCGGAAGCTATTTTGAAGCTACTTGTACGGTTTTGCCATCTGGATCTGTACTTTGATCTCGTTGCTTTCCACTCGAAATTCGTGAAGTATGAAGTATGGCGATCATCGAAATCAAACTACAATAACGATTAGATCAGTCCTCATGCCGTGGTTAGGTCGCCAGTCGCGATTGTGCAATTATTACGTCTCAGCTGTGAAGCTTTGTTTCGTATTTCGTACATTTAACGACGTCAAGGAAATATTTGGTGATAATTTCGGTTCGAACTTTGATGGAGAAATTGTGGCATCAAACTGCGGTCAAAGAAGGATGAAGAACTCAAACAATATAGTGAGTGCCAAATGTATAAATTTCTGTCTTTTGCCGGAACCGAACCTGCAAGCGAAAGTTTCGTAGCAGGACCCTAACCATTGCACTATTGGAGTACATAGCAGAAAAACTTTGGAACCGAAGACATTTGTGTGTACACAGCGAAAAGGGAGATATACAGTACCCCCTCGCCTCTGCGTGGGCGACGACTATGTGGGCTTACTTGCTAACAGTTTTCTCACATACACAAGTTCTCAAACTATATAATATATCATCGTACTTCTCGTATTTTCGCGATGGAGTTTTCAATCCTTTCTGTGAAAGTACATGAGCGCTTACGTTGAATTGCAATATTCATTTAGAAAGCAAAACGATCGTAGCTCTAGTTTGATCTTCAATCAAAACACTAGTTTGATTTACAGTGAAAATGCATTGGGATAGTAATCAAACAACGAGCACACCCCAGAATAGTGCAATATGCATCGCTTCAGACTGCATCTACGAAAACGATTCACACAAATTTGATTTCAACACAGCTGTTCTAGAATACTTCATCATTCGAAAGGTCATTCATCTTTAAGGACAAATCACTCCCAGGGAGTTTCCCCATCCTAATCTACATTTTAATTCAGCTGTTAAAATAAATCTCTCGGACATATGTTTCCGTTATGGCCCAATTCCGTTGTAATTTCGAAATTCATACTGTAGTAGTCAAGAAGCGCGTGAGTCTGTCAGACAAATAATCGCAAAAATGCTACTTAACACCTACACGCCGGAACATTTGTGAAATCGAGTCACTACTATTGTGTACAAGGTGCCAAGTTTATAAACTTCAGTCTCTCGTAGAAATTTTCGTAGCAGAGCGCTAACCACGGCGCCATTAGAGTACACAGTGAGCTGTGAAATCGAAGACATGTGTGAGATATACAGTACCCGGCCGCCTTTTTGGCCACGACTATAGTCGAGACTAATGTGGACAACTTAGGTCAAAAAGTTGAGGTTCAGTATAGCCAGTAAACTTCGAATTGTAATTTCAGTCTTTTCCACGGAAGTAGGTAACCTGTTCGATAATTTAGACTCGTAAGTACTGTCAGATATGTTCCAATTCACAAACTCATATTTGTTCATGTTACAATCATTGAAAATAGTCGTACGGAAATTCTCAAAATGGCGTAAAACACCTAAATAGCAAAAATGTTTTGTCAGTCACGAAATTATAGTTGAGTGTTCAAACTTAGCCCGATGCTGTGATATTTACGCCAGGAAACTAAAATATAGCAATTCATGACACTTGTCTACAGCCAATTTAGATAGTATTTACTACGTAAACTGTCAAACAAAGCGTTCATATTATGATGATTCTTACAGTAAATGTGAGCATCTTCCATACACTGCTTTCTGGCGCAAACAGTTCTGCGGGAATACTTCGAACACTCTTTCGAAATAAATTCATCATTCTTGCAAAACTACTCACTTTTCGGAAACACTGGCATAATTTATACGCTTGACGAGTTTTTTCCCAAACTCTACTGTAGAAATATGATCAGTCGACTATACGAAATAGGAGGAGAGAATGTTTCCGAAGCATAGCAGTAAAGAAAGTCATCCTCACTTTACCAACACATACACATCAGAAATTGAAAAACGACGAAGAACACAGTTTCTTACATTTCATTTCCTTCTATACTGTTAGTCAATCGGGCAGTCACGTGAAACATGATAATCATGGCAGAACTAAGAAACACGCAATGACAAAGTGCACGATGCCTCAATAAAATGCTAACTTTACTTGACAATTGAATTGAGTTCTATTATACGTTACTACTACACTCGAAAGACGTTTCCTCTATTTTTACGTGTACTCCATTCAATCAATTCCTCCTTCCTTCAGTCCCCACCGTAATATCATCACCCCCTCCCATCCCAGTATGATTTTCTATGGAAAGAAGGGATACTTGGAGCAGTACAGCTTCGGTCTTGTTTAAAGGGGCCGTTTCTCTATAATTTGGACGGATTGAAAAACACAAAAACTGTTCTCATATGGTACTGGTGCCCCTCACTATTCCGCTAAAAAGTGAAATCGGTCGCCCACCAAGCGTTTTGTGAGCAAAACTATCCTCAGGGTTACTGTAGCGCAGAGCTTCCGGCCAAAAGTCCAAATGGTAAATTACATTTCAGTATACACAACCTCAATCCTAATCAGAACAACAATCGGAATCAATAACTGAAACACCTTTTACATGGGTTAATTGTTACGTGATCTGATATTACGATTCGTTTTGCGGAAATTTTTTGCACGTCTTCATGAAAATGCGTACGTGCCGGTGCGTCTGCGGAGTTGCTAAACGCGAACTATCGAGAAAAAGAGCAAAAATCGGGAAGTTTTCACTGATTCCGATTGTTTTGTTAACTTGTGTCGATAATTATAGATGCTTAACTCGAATAACGAAATTAAAAAGGAACGGTCCCTTCAACAAATTCCCCCTTTCAATCTACTTCTAGTATATGTCCACTATACCCTAATTCTTTTCACCCAGACTACAAATTATTAAGAGAAAACAAACTGTCCGAAAACGAGACCTTGTCATAGATAACAATGGATCACGCACTTTTTTCGCTCGATCTTTTTCTAATTTAGACTATACATGCCCTACTACATACAATTGAATTACGCTATAGATTGATTGATTTTTGGCAAACAATAATATGAGAAAATTATATCGTCATCGTTTTTGTGGAAAACTGGCTGAAATAGAAAACTGGCTGAAAAAAATCGACGAAATTTGTCTTCACAAATGCAAAACAAGGGTGGACAACATGTTATGACGAGACAGTGCCATTTATCGATCGATGTGGGAGAGTGAAATATAATCAGAATTCAAAACACGGAACTCGGCTGGTTGTGTTTCAGCGTCAGTGGTAAACGCCTATTATTCGATTTATGTAACTGCCACGCGGTACTTGTTCGGAGGCTAGTGGGATGCCGCCTATTACTCTACTGAAACTACTGCCACGCGGTTATTAATCTATTTAGGAATACTCTATTTACTCTTTCCGAGATAGTTCTAAGATGACTGCACTGAGGAGGACTTATATGTTTGTAGGATCAACCGACAACAGAACAGTGTATAAATAATAAGTTCATTTATTACAAGTTATGAAGAGACAATAAGAAGGCCTCAGAAGGAGACCTAAGAGAAAACAACAAGTCGCGAATAGAACATAATGAGTAGTGAGCTCCGTAGTCTTCTTTCTGTCACGTTTCTTCCCAGTTGGCACGTAGACGATTACACGTGCACAGTCGTATGCAAATGTGATACAACTGTGCAATTAGCATATCACGTTCGTCAGAACAGTACTGTTTTAGAAAGAAATGATGAAAGGTTCTAGAGTTAACCAGTGCGGCTTACGCCTGTCTGCGCACTATAGATGGATAGTCATACGAACACATTAGATTTGTTAGATAATATATAAACAGTACATCCTGTATAACTCATGCTTCATTTAGGCGGCGCTAGACAATAGATAAACATATACTATAAAACAATATTAATTACATTCAATAATAATAATAGAGTTAAATAGTCAAATGATATTACTAGAGTCTTGCGCGTCTGAATCCTATGCATTATAAGTTGTCTGTACTGTCATTGTGATTTCCTGATATCTACTGAATTCTCCTTTCCTCTAGCAACCGTATTGGTTACATACATCGTGCAGAGCAGACTGAGCGGTCTGCCGCGACAGTGGGCGGGCATGCCAGTACAATATTTGCAAGGTGCACAGTTGCTCAGGCAATGAGTCGGTAGTAGCGCAGGACAATAGCAAAAATCGGTACTTGCGCACGACAATACCGGTACTTGCTCACTGGAATAACCCGCCGGGCAAGGGGCCCTGCGAGCGCAAGTACCGCCAGATATGTTATTGATTGATGAAAAATTGTTTTCAAACCGCCCTCCACTTCTCGACTGCGCAACCGCTCGTCGGTCGGGTGTTCTCTTAGTTATTTTTTCTCTTATTTTGTAAGTGGTTACTTTAAACGTTAGTAAAATTGATAGATTGGTTTAGAATCTTCTTTTCGTGTGCTCGGTTCGAGATTGAATGAGTTTTGATCTGTTTAATTTTCGTATTTCTAGAGCTATTTATTACATTGTCATAATGATTATGCAACACTTTGAAAGAATTTCCGTGTTGTTCTGTTGTATATAGAGGTGTAAGTATGCACTCTTTCTTCTGTTTGAGTGTAAGTATAAATTTCAGATCAATATTCATGAAGATCAACCGGAAAGATTTCTACTTGTACGCAGACACAAGACGTCGTCTGCATCTCTTCATTCTCAAATCACTCGTCAGTTAGATAGCCGACATGAAACATAAGTTGGTACAGTTATTTCTCGAGAATCGTCTGAGAGTTTCACTTGTTAGTTGTTAGGTTTAATAAAGTACAACAGAAAGTTTTCAAAGTAGTTTTACTTCTTCGAATTATAAAGGTTTCGTTAAATAGCCTGAATTGTATACGTTGTGCTATGTGTCAAATTTATGGTTTTTTGTATACATGTTTGTATTATATGGGAACATACGAATATGTTTGATTGGAATTCAATGTTTTTTTATGAATGAATAAAATTTTGGTAGCGAGCAAATTTTCGTATGGCTGTATTCCAAAAAGCGGTGCTACCGCACGATGTAAGCGCTAGTTGCGCCGAACAATACCGGTACTTGCACCCAAGAATAGCGCGAAAACCTATGTGTCAAATCGGTCATTGCGGTGTTCTAGCGCGCAAGTACCGGTATTCTTGGGCGCTACTCCTGGAACATTGTCTATGTGATTGTAAACCGCGGGCAAGGCTGTATAAGTCGCCTTTGCGACATTCCCGACTTTCAAAGATGAAATTCCCAAATTTCATTATTTGACCGGCTGGTTTCGACGGAGGGTGTGAGCCACGTAGACAACCTTGAAGAGTTCAACTCGCCTTTGCGACATTTCCGACTTTCAAAAAGGATTACGGTAGAGGGTAGTAGGAAATACGGCAAGAATCTGACATCGAGTTTCGTACTGATTTCTGAATGGCTAGCGCGCGAAGACTCTAGGTACAACTCTTACAACTGAGCATAGAAACAGAATCACGTGGTACACAATAGTGAGAAATAACATAATACACCGAACTAAAACGATGTGCAATAAGTCTTATGATAAAAGCTAACTTGTTAGGCATAACTGGTATCATAAAAATAAACTAATCAATATCTCCAACGTTGATGGTCCGAAGTAGTCCAAGAGTTGCCCATTGATCTTTGACCGTTGTTTGCTGTTGTGCTCCACTGTCCCTGTGCTTCACTTCCTCGAGTGTTGCTGACCGGCCATTTACTTACCCTTTCAACTTACCTGCTGAAAATGAGAAGAAACAAGATTAGAGAGACAGGAAGACAAGATAGATATATGGAGAGAGAGAGAGAATAGATGGCAATTTTGGAAGTGAGAGAGATAGAGAATTCTGTAGATCGAGTGACGTCAAACCATTTTCTGGACTCGCCAAGCCATAATATTCTGAGTCGAATAGTAGATGATGAATCAAGTCGCGTAGATAACTGTCGGCACGACAAACTTCATAATTCGTTATGCTTGCTGACACTCAGTCCATATGTAGTTTGAACTTAACAATAGCTCTCATTGACAACTGGTGACGATGAGTTTGGACTGCGATGACACTTTATCTGTCAGTAGTGTATGTCGCCCCGTTTGGTCAATGTCACCGCCCGGCGTCAATTAATTGGCAGCTGTCTAGGGCGCGGGATGTCCCCGCACGTGGTCAGGCGGGTGTCACCGCTCAGCATCAAAATGGGGGCGTGGTCTTCCGAAAGTTCAAACTACAAATTTCGAAATCGAAAGTTCAGATTTCGGAAAAAAGTTCAGAAATAGCTGTGCCGTATTTAGTATGAGTAGATACACACCGATGACATCATAGCCGAGGAGAGAACACAGCAGAAATTTTTCACAAACTTTGTAAAACTTATTATAAACTTTACAAACTTATTTTTAATAAACTTTAGAAAAAACAATACAAGTGACACACGTGTCTCACGTTCATTCACGCTTGTTGTGGTCAGAAGGAGAATTTTTCAGGTATTTCACAAAGGTCACCTTTCAGAATTTTCATAGACTGAAAAAAACATGTTTCATAAAATATATTCATATAGAAATCAGAAAACAAAACATACAATATGATCCTTTTCCTACTCGATGAAAGTTGTGACGAACCAATGAACTCTCATCTTCCTGCTCGGGTCCATCCTCCTTCTGATCTGCTCCTGAGAACTCTGAATACATACACTGATAAGACGAGAAAGATAGGGAGAGAGAGGGGGAGAAGAGAGAAAGAGAAAGCCAAGTATAAACGAGATATACTTCTAATCTGGGCTGTTGGAATATAATACACCTGTTAAATCCAGGTTATTTGTGAACGGTTCCTCTTCAAGCTGCCCAAAATCGAGCGGGGTTTGAAAAAATTCCGACAGATCTTCTATTGTATATTGGGACGTAGTACATATATCATCAAACTGACCGAAATCCATAGAAGAGTCGTAGAGATTCATTTCCTCGATAGAATAATAATCATCAGTGAGAATATCATTCAGTCCAAAACTAATATTTGAGATGTAATCATCACTGAAACTTGTAATGTTACAGACTGGTTCATAACTGGAAGAAGCATCATCCGATATAATCAAATCCTCATAAAGTGTTTGTTCATTACAATATTCCAGGTGAAAATCTGAGAAATCAGTTGGTCTATCATTGACGGGTGAATATACAGTATAATCAAAGTCGATAGATGCAGACATATTCGAAAACGAAAATTGTGGTTTGTGGTTGCAGATGGAGGAGTAAATAATTAGGTATGCCCGGAGGGTGGTTCACTAATGAGGCTGAACCCTCTTCATTTGCCATACTATTCCCTTCTTCCCTCTTTAATATGCAAATGAGAAGGTTGAAAATTCATTCGCCTATCCTGCAATGACCATGTTCGACCCCCAGCTCAAGCTAAAATTCACTGTTCCAGCTCAATCACAAACTTTTTCACTACCTCTGACAGTAGTTCGATCAAAGCTAGATTCCGATATTGCCCAGGGGAATGGAAATGCTCGTGAGCTGAAAAATCTTCAACAAACATTCCGAAGAAATTTCAGAGTCTGGAAAAATACCGCCTGTGATCTACTGAATGATTGTGGTATCTCAACTACAAAAGACAGTTATGGTCTAGATGATCTGAACAAAATAGCGGAATTACTACCAAACTACAACATTCAACTATATTCTCGAGCACCACCGGCAAAGGTTTATTCACTAGTTTGACAGGAGAACTCTACCGCTGGAAAAAAGGTATCAATTGCATTGTTCAATGGCCATTATGATGTTTTCATTCCTTCTCGTACCACTATTGGTAAAACCATTTGTAAAGATTGTTATAAGTCCTATACCCGTATTGATCGTCACAAATGTGCTAGTATTTGTCAGAAATGTCGCCGCAAAGGCTGTCGTGGAACTCCCATCCAGCCCCTCACGTGCCCTGACTGTAACTATACATTTTACCTGCAAGAGTGTTACGATGCTCACAGAACAGCTTTGAATGGCCGATTCAGAACTTCAACCTGTTCAAAATTTAAACGTTGTCCTGACTGTAACGGAGACTACAAACCTGCAAACATTCGTGGTGGACATATTTGTGGAAATAATGCCTACTGCTCTGATTGTAATAGTCACGTTAACCCGAAAACCCACGATTGCTGTTGGGTTCCACCGTCGTCCGCCGATATTCAGAAGAAATACGAAAAACAATCGAAATTCAAAATTGTGGTCTACGATTTCGAAACTGTCCAACTTGAAAACAGTGAAGATTTGCAAAGCTGGCGTGAACATTGGGCCAACTATGTTTGTTACTCAATAATGTGTCACGACTGTTATACTCTACCTATAACAGTAGCCTGCAATAATTGTGGACCTCAGCGAAAAGGATTTTTCAAACATGAATTTCATGAAGAAGAGGATTCCGTTGTGAAAAAATTCATGCACTTTCTACTATTCGACAAGTCTCTCGACAATGCTATAGTGATTGCCCACAACGCTTCACGTTTCGATCTACACTTCCTGATTCACCCACTACTGGAGAGAGGAATCAAGCCTGAAATTGTGAAAAACGGATTGAAATTGTTTCAGTTGAAAGTTCCCGGTTCGAAAGAATTAAAACAAACAACCTGAAATTCAAAGATTCTTGTCTCTTCCTTCCAATGTCGCTGTCCAGTATGCCCAAAGCCTTTGGTTTTGAAGATCAGAAGAAAGGAACCTACCCGTATCTATTCAACCATCCCGCTAATTACGGTAAGACACTGCCGGGTCTCCCACCAATCGATTTCTACGCACCAAAGACAATGAAAAAAGCTGAGAGGGATCAATTCACGCGCTGGTATGAAGAGAATCAAACTACACAATTTGACGCTGACAACGAACTACATGCATATTGTGAGAGCGATGTTTCTCTACTCCACCAGGGATTAGCCAAATATATGAAAGCCAGCTTGGATATGACTACATTCAATCCAATCATTCATTCGTGTACTTTTGCATCTTTCAGTTTCTTTCTGATCAAACATTTACACATGAAAGTTGGTCAAGTTGGAATCCTTCCTGAAAATGGTTATCACTCAAACGATGTTCAATCAAAACTGGCTATCAAATACATCCAATGGGTCGAGAAACAACGCAATATTGAGCTACAGTATATTCTACGCGGCGGCGAATACTTCTTCTTGCATAATGGGCGCAAGATCAAAGTGGATGCCTACCATCAATCAACGAATACTGTAATCGAGGTCCTTGGCTGCTGGATACATGGATGTCCCACGCATACTGTTGCAACCAAGAAACATCCGTTCTACTATAAAACAATGCAAGATGTTCATCGCGAAACTATGGAAAGGTTGGAAATTATTCAAAAAAAGGTTACAATCTTCAAATTGTCTGGGAACACGATATCAAAGCAGAAGTGAAAACGAATCGGGAGATGAAAAAATTCTTCAAGGAGGTCATTCACCATGAAAGATTAGTTATTCGAGATGCCTTCTGTGGAGCGAGAACTCAGAACTATCGTCTCAAGTCTGAACCAGACCTACAGAAGAATCAGACTATCGACCACTTGGACGTCAACAGTATGTATCCCTATGTGCTCTCCAATACTCCCATGCCGATGGGGCAACCAAAAGTAATTACCTCCGAGTTCCAGCCACTAACTCTACCGCTACCATACAAAGGATTCTACATGATGGATATTTTGCCACCAACCGATCTTCTTCACCCAATTATTCCGATGAGACATGATGGGAAACTCTTATTTCCGCTGTGTCGCAGCTGTGCGCTGAACAGAGAGAATAGTGAGTGCACGCACACAGAAGATGCTGACAGATACCTGCACACTACTGTATGCCAGGCTGAATTGGAGAAGGCTTTGGAAAATGGGTACAAAGTATTGAAAGTGTACGAAATCTGGCACTGGCCCGCTGAAAAGTGGGGTTCGGATCTATTCAAAAAATTTCTCAATCAATTCATCAAGGTCAAAATGGAGTCTAGTGGATGGCCGAGATCTGATATGACAGAAGAAGAAAAGGACCAGCTAATTGATGATTTGGACCGAAACGAGGGAATTCGGATGGAAAAGGAAAAAGTTTGCAAAAATCTACCTCTGAGAACTATCAGTAAATTGGCCATCAACTCTTCATGGGGAAAGTTTGCTGAAAAGTCGGGGAAAATAGAAACTACATTTCACGATCCGGACACTGATAATATGATTGGACAAATTGTGAATGATGATACTCTGGAATTGACAGGCTCAACACTGGTAGGGGATATGCTCATGTTATCTTACAAGAAAATTGCCGAGTTCGTCACACCTCCACCTTTCACCAACTGTGCGATCGCAGCGATAACTACTTGTATGGGTCGACTAATGTTATGGGATGCCCTCAATCGATTACAGGAAAGGGCTATCTATTGTGATACCGATTCGGTTGTCATGTTATCTGAGCCCGGAAAAGATAACTTGGATGATCTACGTGGAAGTTATCTTGGAAAATGGCAAAGTGAAGTTCCAGAAGGTTACCGGATAATCTCATTCGTCAGTACCGGTCCAAAAGTCTACTCATACAAACTGGAAAATGTGGAAACCGGGCAGTTCAAGGAAGTGGTCAAAGCCAGAGGAATAACGATTGACTCGGAAACATCTGAACTTGTTAACTTCAATACTATGGCTGAACAAGTTGAAAAACTCGTCAAGGAAAGGGAAGTTCTCCAAATCACAACTTCCCGTCCTCAGATTGTGAAAACTTTGGGACACGTTTTCACGCGGGATCAACAGAAGAATCTTCGACCTGTGATGGATAAACTACGCTATGGGACTGACTACTCTACTTTACCTTATGGATACAAGTGATATTTATTTAATTAATGTTTTTTTGAAACTGTAGTTTTTTGTTTTAACTCTTTCAAATGTAAGTATCGACAGTTGACAGGTAGTCCAGAAACATCAAAGGGGTCATGTAATGTATCTGGCGGTAGTCCAGAAACATCAAAGAGGGTTGATGGAATGTATCTGGGGACAGTCCAGAGTCTGTCATACTGTACTTGATAGACTCCACCCATATGCTTTAACAACTTATACTCTCTTATTCTTTCCTTATCTCTCACTCTGTCTCTCACTCTGTCTCTCCAACTCTCTATCTCTACGAGGTCTTTAAAAGGCGCACTCAATAAACTTATACTCATATTCTCTCCAGCAGTAATGTTAGCCATGAGTCTCCTACCCCTGTAAACATAGACGACCACCAGTACTTCAAGTATTGCCATTACACATCCAGCTCCATTCAATACCACAAGCTGTAGTCCAGCTACAATATCCATGCCAGTCTGAGAACTGTTGAAAAGTTGCTTTGACCAATAAATGACTAGCGAGTTTTCGTAAATTTCAAGATGTTTTCAAAGCAAAACGACTATGTTATATTATTTCTTTTCATTTTATGTCAAGACACTACCGCGAACTTCTCCTAGATAGTTGCTACGTAATACTCAAGTTGTACCACCTGAATGGTAGCATATGAGAACGGTTACTTTTCGAAGAGCGTTGAAACCTGGATGGTTAGATGTAGTTAAACTTACGTTCGCGGAACCAGAGGTGACTCGATCCAACATGATGTGTCGGTAATTCGATCCCACTATGTACTATGAACTTGTCGATTTTGACAATGTTTATGTGTTGGCAGAACGCAAAACATGAATATGATCAATTCGTTCTTCTCAAAACAACCCTAGACGGTGCATCTTGCCGTGGCCGCTGTCTTTGTAGTTTGATCTCGTCGCTTTTAGTTCAACATTTGCTTAAGTATGCCTCGTGTTGACATCACAGTACAACAAAGATTCGATTATTCCATACTCACCTTGCCAATAATCATCATAAGAATAACCACGAGACTGAATACAAATATGATAAACGACTCATAAGACTCATATATTTGTACTACAAACTATTTACTATTTGTACTATTTGTAGTGGGTTGAGAAAAAACGAGAATTGGATATGGTGCAGGTAGTGGGATTGGACTCTAGATTGACTCAATCGATACAAACCTGTGTGAACGAGTATAGCTAGACAGAGGATCCTCATCAGTGTGGGTATCTCTGGCTATCTCCCGTAGTTGGGACGAGTTGTGAACGGGTTAAGAGGGGGGGGGGTTGGCGAATTGTGCGATGCGGGATCCGCTATTAGCATGTGCGGAAATTAGCTGAGAAACAGGGTGAAACACACATAGACATGACCTATGACCTTGGGGAGGTTAAGATATGGTCCTATCAATATGTAGAAGGACTACTACATTACGCATGTGAGCGTTGTGCATGTTGATGTTCTTGAACCGGAAATTTGGTTTTCTGAAGGATCGGATTGTGTTTTGCGGTAAGAGTTTACTCAGACAGGTTTGCTAGACTATTAGGCGTTGAACACATTGAAAAGTTTCAACAACATACTAAAGGGGTCCCCGAACAGTGACTGAAATCATGAACCAACTGAATTGGACTTCTACTTGTTTTCTGTCATCCAACGAGTTCGAACAACTATACTGTGCATTTCTCTAAGCATGTTATGTGAACATCTCTTACAACCTTTTTAAAGATCAGCGAGTTCGATTGCGGACAAGTTTAAAATACAACTTTGTTAGTGATTCACTTTTCCTCTGAACTGATGGTATATCGTTCAGCTATATGTTCACAAAAATAAGTTTGTTTACTCGATGTACAATTTGTTTGTGATACATTTCTAGTTGTTTTAACTGCGTGCATTTGGTAGCTGAACGTTACAGAAAATCTTCGGACAAAACTCATGAAGCATAGTTTTTCTGCGCGAAACTCGAATGAACCTGACATGTCAATTTGCGATTTGCAATTTGTTCTGTGTTCGAAATTGCGCAGATCGAACTCTAAAAAAATAACTCAAAAAAAAATATAAAAAATCCACTCACTTGAAGTACTGACCACGCAAAAAGGTCCTGAAGCTGGCAGCAACGACTCGGTCCTATGGTACAACACGTTATCAATGCACACTTGTTCTGCTAACGTGAGATCAAGTGACGCGAAAACATGGAAAAGTACAATAATACGTGGGAAATACAGCATGTTTGACCTCTCATAGGCGAGTGACCCGGCGCAAACGCTGTTGGTTGCTAGGGAGATGGTACATAGCAACCAAATACAAACAAACCGGGAAAGGGGGTGGTGTTTACATAGGTAACTATATGGCATTTTGCTGGGTGTAAACAAGAATCTATGTTTACAAGAGTTTGGAAGCACCATACAAATATCTTAAAGTCAGTCTTTCAATGATTACGGTAAGAGAATTCAGTTTAACATCCTTGAATAGAGTACTTTTTGTCACCGGGATTTCTGAGGCCAAAAAGGCGTGTGTTTAATTGTCCTTATCACTGGCTCTTCGATATCTCAATTTTCAACTACACAGAAGAAATTATGTACACCGTAAGTAGAAATTTTTTCTCAATTGTTTTCAACCACTTGTTATGAAATAACTGCGATGATCTCGCACGGGTTCTTGGTTTTTTCAGTCGCTCAAGTTGCACCGAGAAAAACTCAGAACTGGACCTTGAAAAGGTGTCTCCCGGCTATATGAACCGAATCCCGTCCGGCCTTTTTTCGATCTGCGCAATTTCGAACACAAAACAAATTGCAAATCGCAAATTGACATGTCAGGTTCATTCGAGTTTCGCGCAGAAAAACTATGCTTCATGAGTTTTGTCCGAAGATTTTCTGAGACGTTCAGCTACCAAATGCACGCAGTTAAAACAACTAGAAATGTATCACAAACAAATTGTACATCGAGTAAACAAACTTATTTTTGTGAACATATAGCTGAACGATATACCATCAGTTCAGAGGAAAAGTAAATCACTAACAAAGTTGTATTTTAAACTTGTCCGCAATCGAACTCGCTGATCTTTAAAAAGGTTGTAAGAGATGTTCACATAACATGCTTAGAGAAATGCACAGTATAGTTGTTCGAACTCGTTGGATGACAGAAAACAAGTAGAAGTCCAATTCAGTTGGTTCATGATTTCAGTCACTGTTCGGGGACCCCTTTAGTATGTTGTTGAAACTTTTCAATGTGTTCAACGCCTAATAGTCTAGCAAACCTGTCTGAGTAAACTCTTACCGCAAAACACAATCCGATCCTTCAGAAAACCAAATTTCCGGTTCAAGAACATCAACATGCACAACGCTCACATGCGTAATGTAGTAGTCCTTCTACATATTGATAGGACCATATCTTAACCTCCCCAAGGTCATAGGTCATGTCTATGTGTGTTTCACCCTGTTTCTCAGCTAATTTCCGCACATGCTAATAGCGGATCCCGCATCGCACAATTCGCCAACCCCCCCCCTCTTAACCCGTTCACAACTCGTCCCAACTACGGGAGATAGCCAGAGATACCCACACTGATGAGGATCCTCTGTCTAGCTATACTCGTTCACACAGGTTTGTATCGATCGAGTTATTGATTTTTGGTGTTGATCTATTGGTGCCGTTGCTGGATTTCGTTGATGCCATAGTGGTCTCAGGTATGCTTTGGTACAGCAATCGTGTATATTTCGTACAGAAGTTTTTCTATATTCCATAATCACGTGAAAAGTACTGATGATCACGTGAAGTATAACTGGTCAACACTAGGCTAGGGCTATAGACAGAGATAACGATAGTGTTCGTTCAGTATAAAGTTAGTCTGATCCAGTGAGACTCATACAGATAGTTCGGAGTTTTTTTTTATGAAACTATTGGAAAAACTCATCCAACAGTTCACCTTCACACTGTGGTAGGTCTGATCTGTATCTCTGTCAAAAGAGAAGCAACAGCACACTACATGCCTATACACATAGAATAAGTATGAAAGTTATAAATATAAACTATTAGTATAAATACTCATTGTAAAACATTCTTTTTATTCTCTTCATTCCAGCATGGGGCTGTATGCCGGGCTACGGAGCGGAGAGAGACAAATTAAAAGACCATCTGGGAGAATGGGTGAAGGGAGGACTGCAGAAGTCAGGTACAGTATATTTTATAGTAAACTCTGATATTTATGTTTTCCATGGCTTTTAGTGTTGTTTTTGTCTTAAACATCAATTGATACGTTTCTAATTTGCAAACTCGTATGATTGTTTTCCAGACTATTGATGGAATCTCAGAATAATGACAGAAACGTGTTTTTGAAACTTTCCGACAAAAATCACATGTGCAAGTTGAAAACTATTACGTAAAGTTAGAACAAATTTTCCGGAAACTTTACTACTATGCCTAAACAACTTAATCTGACACGTTATACTCTGTGAGTCTGCAAGCGTGAAAAACATAGCATATTTATCTCATCTTTCACTTTTCGAGTATCACATGGTTCAATAAATATTATTACTTTTATAATTCCAGGATTTTCCGAGAAAAAAGCGGTGCGGCATGCCGCGGACCTCGACTGTAACTTTGCCGATCCGGAAAATTGTCATTGGAAAAATATGAAAGACAAACAACATTTGGACTCAATCGATTTCTACATGTTCGAAAAGACAGACTTCACCGAGTTTCCGGCGTTACGAGTGGGCCCGGGACCCACCAAAGTGGCACAGGGTGGCTTGAGCGAGAAAACTTTTAGGAAAATTCGGAATACTGTTTTTCATGAAGTTAAGAAGTTTTCGACTAATTCATGTGACCAACATTTAATTTTTTCGGATGATATCACTATTTTTCTTGCTCATAAAACACATCGGGATTCATGAAATTGATTACGTAACATGACTAGAAATTCACCCGGATCAAACTACAATCAGAGCAGAACGAGAATGAGTAACCGTATCAAAATGATATTATCACAACGATTCTTATCCACGTTCTTCATGACTCATAGTTTGATCAAACGCCTCTGTTCACGTGTACATTACCTAAATGTTTCAGTGAAACTATATCTTCTTTGTTCTGATCGCCCAACTGTACGGGAAACTGGTCGGCTACCCCTGGTTCAAAGTACAATCACGGCAAAACGTATCATAATAGCCGTTTCCAACACACGATTTCTGTGACTCATAGTTTGACTAAACGTGTGTTTACATATAGATCACTGAAATGTTTTAGGGTAACTATATGTTCTCCGTTCTGATTGCCCAACTGCGCGGGAAACTGGCTAGTTGCATGACGTGCCCCTTTACACTGTCCCCCTATATAAGGAGACGGAAACTGAGAGACAGCAAGGGTGGACAAAATGCACCCACTAACCTGTATTCGACTAGCATCATGTGCTGTATTGATTTTTGCCCAAGGTAATAGAGGTAACGGTTTGACCTATCAGCTATTTTTTTGTTTCTTCAACAACATACGGATAAGGAAAAATTTGAATGATTTCTTGTGTCATCTTCAAATCAAGAATTCACTAAAGTACTCGGAAATACTTGAAAATAACTGAATTTTAGCTTTTTCAATAAAATTGTTCGATCTCTCGAACGTTTTAATATTTATGTGAATGTACAATGTTAGCTACAACCTCATTTAACAAAACTACACATGTATAGTGTTCGGTCTGTAGATGATGTTTTTCCCCCTAATGCGACAATACGTATTCAGCGCCTTTGGTTCGATTGGAATAGCTGATTTTCAGGAGGTAAAATGAGGTCTCAACGCGTGCGAGTTCTGAAAGTTGTTAATACACAGTCTTCTTTTACAGGCCCTCCCGGATTCGATGACGGCGGATTTGGCGACGGTGGTGGTGGAAGAGGCGGCGGGGTTGGTCGCGGTGGTGGCGGCGGCGGCCACGGCGGTGGTGGTGGGGGTAGAGGCGGTGGCGGTCGCGGGGATCAAGATCCCAGCCAGGTTAGTAATTGTAGGCAGCCATTGTACTGTTTTTTTCGAGTTTCTTTGCATTTGTGATATCGAGCAGGTTGGTGCTGCTGTATTTAGGGAACCTGCATTAGAAATTTGCTGTTTTGCTCACATAAACTTATAGACGATAGATGTTTCGTGCACTTGTCAGTTATATATTTATAATATCGTCGTCTAGATAGTTCAGTGATATCAGTTGTTATCGACTTATTCCAGGGTGGATGGGGTGGAGATAACGGCGGAGGCGGTCGCGGACAACAAGATCCCAGCCAGGTTAGTTATTCTAAACAGAGTTTTTATCATTTATTTCAAATTTTGAATGGAAGTTGGTAGCTAAATAAAACGTTTTACTCATGTCGCAAGTGTCAAGTTCTGCGAAAATAAATGAGAACACCTCCGTGCAGTGTTGTACTCATGAATAATGAACCGAACATCATAGCACTCGCAAAGCTGGAAGACAGAACAATATTTGTGGTGCAGACCTACAAACCTAACTACTGATTGTTGAATACGTTTTAGTCGGAATGGTCCTATATTGAAATCGAGTACTGTCGGATAGTTGGCGGTTCCAAGTTTTATCAATTGTCATGGTTTAAAATTCATCGAGTATTGATTATTTTCTTGTTGTGCGAGAGTGAAAAATGCGATTTGTGCGTCTTCAATAGGGATTTTGAGAAGAAGTCTGGAAACTGTCGCCGGCGATTCGCCAAGTAGCGTGATTCGATAGCTAATTAGTTGGAGCACGATTGAAAGGGAGTTTTGATCTTACCATGCTTGATAACAACTAGTATAATGTTATCATTTAAGTGAGATGGAAAGTTTACATAAACTCCATCTCACTCAAATTAAGACTAGAACTTTTGATATCGGATTAGAGATCTGTGTAGTGTGCGTTTGGAACTTATCAGAGCAGCTGTTTAGCTATAAATTCATTATAAACTAAAATACAAGTAGAGAGGTACTATTTGTTATTATCCAAAGTATTATACATCTGTTACGGAATATACTCCCCAGTTTGGCCAAAACATATCACTTTAGGGAAAGAAATGAGATTTTGAAGACAGTTTATTGCTATCGTGATATAAATAGTGAGATCTTCTCCAACAAACTTAAGTTTTATTCGCAGTAGAATCATTACAGTTTATTTGCAATCATTAGTTAGTCCGACCATTAGAAGATGTGTGCGCCGCAGTACGCCGAAGGTTGTGGGTTCGATTCCGGAGAGTCACACATGGATTTTTAGTTAAGACTATAGATGTTAAATCACGTAAATATGGTTCTCGGCTCGTTAACGCGCTAATTTACTTTTGAAAAAATATTTTCTGTCACAGAAAGATCATTGCTAAAAAGCGAAAGAATCATATAAGGTAATTGGCGACTCGCCGGCGACCCGAAAAGCGGCGACTCGCCATCATCCCCTTCCGGCGACCTCGCCGGCGACCCGTCACCGAATTCCATAGCGAATCAGATAGCCGAAACCCGGTTGAAGATGTCGACATGGTTTAATATAAGTCATTTATGATTGATTAGTTTTCGAAGCCCATCCAATTTTGTCCAATTATTGATGTTTAGGGCGGATGGGGTGGAAATAACGGTGGATGGGGAGGATCCGGCGGAGGCAGAGGAGGTAATAATTTCAACCGGCGCGAAACGATAATGGCAACTGTAAACACAATACAGATTCAGAATTTACAGTTTTGTTAGTCGAAAATCACTAGTTGTTGGCTAACACCACACACTGGCCTTAGACTCCCTAGAGTGGAACAACTATGAGAGTAGATCGCGCTAGTTTTAAAAAAAAATTCCAAGAATTTTTTTATAATTTTTGTACTTTTTTCTCTTAACAATGTAGGTTTTTCTTTATTGAATCGTTTTTCATTGTTCTATTTTCCAGGTCACGACGACGGTTTTGATGGTGGTTCTCAAGGCGGTCGCGGAGAAATTTTTTTTTTCATTCAATTTGTTCTATTACGAAGTTTTTTTTGTAGAGATTTCAGAGGCGTTATGACTTGGACCACGATGTTCTCTCCCTTTATTGATTTATTATCTTTTATCGACTTATTATACCAATAATGATTTTTAGGAGACTTTGGGAACGGAGGTGGCCGCGGGGGTCACGGACATGGAGGTACGTAATTATACGGTTTCAAAAATTCAACCAAAGAAAAGCGTGTTTAAGGTTTGACAGTTTTTGTATACAGAAAAAATGAAATAAATCACCCTAGCACAACCGGAAATCAGAACGACACACAGACTTTTAATTTCATCCGCTTGTTCTACTTATAAACCCACCTTCTTGAAAATTCCTCTTCTTTGATTATTTTCTTTTCAAAGTGTTAATCAGTTTTTCATAGGAATGAAACCTGAAAAAAGTATAACTCGTACATGGGCTCCACACACTTTGAACTCTAGAATTTTAAAGGCGATTATAGTAGCGAAACAGAGGCCGAGGGGGGCATGGAGGTTCGTAGTTTTTACCATCATGTATACATTGTTTGGCCAGGTTCGAGCTATAGTTTGCTCGGCGCACACGGCATAACAGACAAACTAAAACTGAATATAGATGAAACTGAAACTCAAGCAATATTCGAAACCTCGTTCAATAATCGAAAATTAGAGAAATAATTAAAGACTTGATCAATAATCGCTAGTTCATAGGTGACCACGGAACCGGCGGTCACGGCAGCGGAGATTCTTCTTCGGAAGAATACAATAGGTCCTGACAGGAACCGTTTCCCCATGAAATTCCTCAGGCTCCTTTTAGAGAAAAATACGCTGAAACTTCTACTTTTGTTACATTCTGCTGTGTTTGTAGTTAAATCCCGCTTTGTTCCAGTCGGAAACTTCGCCGTCTTTATAGATCAAACTACATCTTATATTTTACTTTGAACCCAGAAAACTGCGCGTATTGGTTGACCTACAATGGTTTCACTTAGTTTTCTGAATATAGTCAATAATTATCGAATTTTCAGGTCGCGGTGGTGGTCATGGAGGCGGTCGCGGAGGACACGGAGGTTAGTTTCTCTTTCTATCTTCATGTCTCTTCTTCTCTCTTTCCTTCTCTCCCTCTCTGTCTCTCTCTATTTATCTAACCATATGTAAGTCTTTTTTCTTCCTTGTTCCTCGTATTGTCTCTCCTCTTTCTATTCCTTCCAAGATAAGAAGATGAGATGTTGCCCCTTATGCTGTGTTTGTAGTTTGATTCACCCAATTACGTCAGAACTAGCAACCGATTATATATGCGTAGATCAAACTACAACCCAGATACAACCACTCCCTCTATTCAGGTTGGGGCTGGAGAGCACCCGGAGGTCATCGCGGAGGTTATGGTTTTGGTCACCGACACCACTGGGGACAGCCTTACGGATGGGGGAAATAAGGTATACCACTCTTATGTCAAATGTTCACGGTACAAAAAAAGTTCGGCGTCCCTGTTCGTATGTTACCAACTTGTGAGAGCGATACCCTTTAGCAACTAATAGAAGCTCAAGCTAATTGAACTAGAGATACTAAATTATTAGAAGTCGGAAAAAGTTGTTAGTTTCGCCTCAACATCTTTTTACAATCTCAAAACTTGATGGAGTGTATTGAAACAAGTTGTGTTTGAGCGATTTGATGTTTGATTTTTGTTAAAATGTCCGAAATTTCTGCTGTGCTCAACTTCTTTCACTTTTGCCCTCCGATAACCCAGTTCTCCATCATTTCCCACTGATTGATGGGGGCGCGAAACAAAAACAACGGAAATTGAGATGTCCTTGAAAAAGAAAACGATAACAAACGAAGCCATCGTGCAGAACAAACGAGAAACTAGACAATGGAGAAAGCAAAAACATTACAATAACTCTCAAATTATTCAACAAATCATTTTCACAAAGTTTTTCGATGAATCAAATTTTTATGTCGTTCCACGCGGCATGGTATAGTGAGTGCCAAATTTATAAATTTCTGTCTCTTGCCGGAATCGAACCTGTGAGCAAAATATTCGTAGCAGGGCGCTAACCACTGCGCCAATAGAGCACATCATCGGAAAGCTCTGGAATCGAAGACATGCGTGCGTACACAGCGAAAAGTGAAATATACAGTACCCTCCCTTCTTTCCCTTGGCAATGACTATACTTGTTTTTTACCAATTGACTTATATATTTTCATGAAATGTATTTTATTTTTTACAGATGGATCGTTTACACTTTCAAAAAAGCTTCACATCGAGGCTACTGTCTACGGGAACAAAGTCTAAATTCAATAAATATTTATCCAATCTTCGAATATCACAGACTATCGATAATTAATAACTTATATGTACAAATTGCTAAATTTACAAACTTACAACCAGATTCTGACTCAATTTACAAGATAAAAGCTAGGTACACACGTGATCTTCTCTCATAATTACACAAAAAGTGTGAAAAGGCACTTATGTTCCCTATTCTTACATAAAGAAACCATCCAAAAGTACTTTCCGATACAATAGGGTTGCATCACTTGGACTCAACATTCGAATTTCTATCCACGCCACAACTCGAAAACTCAAAATTTTGATTCAGATTTACAACCCTACAGCACAACTTATTCGTCAAATGGATTCAAAGAGGCGCTTTTCGTGCTGAACGGGTTCTTTTCCTCCTCGTAGGCCGTTGCGGTCCTGGTCTTGACTCGTTGCCCACTCTGCCTTCGCTCCTTCTTCGGAGTCGGTACGTCGAATGGATTCAGGTTCACGTCGTCAGAAGCATCCTCGAACGGATTCAGAGAACCGTGTGGCGAGGGCGAGCCGATCGACTGAAATTAAAGAATAGAACACTTATTTGTTATCTAACCGCACTCCTACAATATAAATATGCGATATATATAGGAGACAGGTTGCGAGAGCACATGAAAATGGGCATTATATATTACAACTGGGCAGAACCTAACCTGGTGTGAAGATCGACTACTTTCAGTTAACAATGATCAGATAACAAGAGAAATCCTGAATGCTCATCGTAATTCAAACCAAAAACTATTGAATATCGCAACTATTTTGGCCCACATAACTCAAACTCAAGCGCGGTTCCTACAACAACAATAACTGATTCACAGCCCAAGCAGCCGCCTTACATGCACACAGCTAAAACCATGGTAACAATATAATTCAGTAATTACAAAGCCCACAACTATACTAATTCGAAAACAAACCTTCTTCTTGGTTGGTTTCGGGGCATCAAAAAGTCCCATTCGAAGATACTTGGCTATGAGATCCATGGCGTTCACGGAGCTGTTCAACTGAAAAAAATAACAAAACTAAGTTTCCGAGTGCGGCACAAAAAATTAGAATCAGTGTTGTTTATGTCAATATATCCGCGCAGTTTTCATTCGAATAGACACGCCAAATGAGGTACACCGTATGATTACTTCTTTCGGGTGGCTACAATAAAGTTCCACAACTCAAACAAAATGTCAACCAAGTCACTCTATACGACAACATTAGGGCTCAGTCTCTCACCTCTTTCTGGAACTTCGAATAGGCGAATAGGCGAAAAGGTCGTTCAGATTCTCACTGTCAGCAAACCTGAAAAAACAGCTGAGATTAGAGTTGGAAGCAGATGGCTCATCAACGAAAAAATACACCTTTCTTTAAAACTCATAGGCAGCAAATGTGTCGTTGAGCAATTCAAACAACATCTTTTTATCGTGCTCAACGTTCACGTAAACCCAACCCCTTGCACATAGCAACGACCCATTTTTCACGTTTCACCTACGAGGAAAGAACAGACTCTCTCAAGCATCCCGTTTACGTGAACTTTGTCAACATCATCCCAAGGGATTGACTCTATCACTTTGCTCTTAAGAGACTCAAAAGAGACACAAACATGTGAATCACTCGAATGAATTATCATTATTTTTATTCTTCTTATCGCGCGCAGCGCGAAGCGCTGCGTGTGAGTTGTGTTTGGTTTGGCCATTGCGCACCCATTTTTGGCTTCCAAACCACAAAAGTCCTCAAATAAAACATTTTTTTCGAAATTCAAAAAGAGAGAGAGAGCTAGATATCTATTAAATACATGTTGTGTGAAAAAATTAGGAGAATCAGTCAAGGTTGAATAAAGTTATGCTGTCATGTCGTTATGAAAATTTCCGTTGTCCCTCGTCGCTCGTCCCTCGTCCAATGTCCGCATAGAAAATTAATTTTTTAACTACTGGACCGATTCGGCTGAAATTTGGCACACATGTGTAAACCCCAAAGTTAGCGCGGCCCCAAAAGTTTGGTGATGTCACGTTTTTTTTGGCGCTTGGCGCGGGCGCCAATAGGCGCCAGAAGCTGGAAAATATGTGTTCCCATGGATGAAATGCTCCGAAATTTTGCACAGAGGTTAGATTAGTGAATCCCAGCCTTCTATGAAAATTTGGTGTCATGGTTTATATTTGGCGCCAAACGCTGGCGCCCAGTGGCGCCAAATTAGAACAACGCCAGGCAAGTAGGGTAACGAGCGAAATGTTCTACAGATTCCGAACTTAAACATAGTTAAACAAATGTGTTAACCCCAAAGTTAGCGCGGCCCCAAAAGTTTGGTGATGTCACATTTTGTTTGGCGCTTGGCGCGGGCGCCAGAAGCTGGAAAATATGTGTTCCCATCAATGAACTGCTCCGAAATTTTGCACAGAGGTTTGATTAGTGAATCCCAGCCTTCTCTGAAAATTTAGTGTCATGGTTTATATTTGGCGCCAAACGCTGGCGCCCAGTGGCGCCAAATTAGAACAACGCCAGGCAAGTAGGGTAACGAGCGAAATGTTCTACAGATTCCGAACTTAAACATAGTTAAACAAATGTGTTAACCCCCAAGTTAGCGCGGCCCCAAAAGTTTGGTGATGTCACATTTTGTTTGGCGCTTGGCGCGGGCGCCAGAAGCTGGAAAATATGTGTTCCCATCAATGAACTGCTCCGAAATTTTGCACAGAGGTTTGATTAGTGAATCCCAGCCTTCTCTGAAAATTTAGTGTCATGGTTTATATTTGGCGCCAAACGCTGGCGCCCAGTGGCGCCAAATTAGAACAACGCCAGGCAAGTAGGGTAACGAGCGAAATGTTCCACAGATGTCCGAACTATGAACATAGTTGAACAAATGTGTGAACCCCAAAGTTAGCGCGGCCACAAAAGTTTGGTGATGTCACGTTTTGTTTGGCGCTTGGCGCGGGCGCCAATAGGCGCCAGAAGCTGGAAACTATGTGCTACCATGGATGAAATGCTCCGAACTTTTGAACAGAGGTTAGATTAGTGAATCCCAGCCTTCTCTGAAACTTTGGTGTCATGGTTTATATTTGGCGCCAAACGCTGGCGCCCAGTGGCGCCAAATTAGAACAACGCCAGGCAAGTAGGGTAACGAGCGAAATGATCCACAGATGTCCGAACTATGAACATAGTTAACGAATACGGCTTGGATACCAACATTTCTTCGACATTCTGCTCCAAAACGGTATTTTATCCGCCAATTGGCGCCAAAATTGAAAATAGGGTTTCTGAACCAAAAAACAGTCGGAAATTGTGCTAATTGGTTGAGGCCATTCATTCCAAGTTATTTGTTACCAATTAGAGTAACATGTTCCATATCTCAATTGGCGCGCCCGTTCGCGCCAATTGAGAAAAGATTTTCCTTGCACTGTAATGACGCATATTTCTCACAATACTCAGATTTCAATTAACGAAGCGGAAAAAAACTGTTTTTCAAGCAGTTTCGCCTATCACGCCGATTTAAGAGATTAATTAGCGCTAAAAATATTTTGAAAACCCAGGATCACATCGTTTGAAAACTTGGAACTTCTAGATATCAGGATGTTTGATAGTTACCACTGTTCAAAAATCGTTTTTCTAGTCAACTCTAGGAGTGGTTGTACTAGTACAACTAGCAAAAAAAGAACAATTCGTAAAAAGTGGGGGACCAGGAAGTGTGTGAGTTTTGTTCGGTTTCACTGTTTTCTGCAAAAAGTGAACAATACGATGTTGTGAATGAGTGTGCAACAAAAAAAGAACAATACATTTGTATGCACAACGGTTCACAACGTTCTTAGGGGAAATCACTATGCACTTTTACGTTCAAGTTATACTTTGTATATTCTGTTTTTTGTGAACCGTAGTGCAAACAAATGTATTGTTCTTTTTTTTGTTGCACACTCATTTACAACATCGTATTGTTGACTTTTTGCAGAAAACGGTGAAACCGAAAAAAACTCACACACTTCCTGGTCCCCCACTTTTTACGAATAATAATAATTATTATTATCAACTCACGTGGGTAGTGCCGGTGTGCAGGCGGGACACTTGTCCGACCTGTCCGAGTACGACTCGAAGCAGTGCACGTGGTAGCTGTGACGACACAGAAAGTAGACGGCTGGCAGCTGGAGGGCCGTGTCACACGCACAACACTTGTTCACCTGCAGCACCTGCACACTGAAAACGGGAAGATTCATGAAAAAGTTTTCGTATCTCAAAAACGTAACTTTCACACATTTCACCTCACTCATGAAATATGTTATTGGAGAGAAGCCGAGAATAAGTGTACAAAGACATAGCCGTAAAGTACTAATAAACTTACGATATGCACAATGCTAGAAACCGCACATTTTTTAGTTCATAATCATTCGTAATGGGAAAAACCAACTTGAACTTGAGCGATTCGATGTTTTTGTCAAGCTCCTCCATTCTCTGCTCACTTTTGCCAATCGACTGTTTGTCTGTTTCGATCTGAAACGAGAAAACACACGTACATACCTTTGATGACGACATTTTATATAAAAAATAAAATTTGTGCTCCCAATCTTATGAGCTCATGACATAATCAAAGAAAAGCTAGTGTAGACATAAAAAGACGAATCCCTACAGCGTAGACACCGTTAAGCAGTCTCTATACCAAAAACCATCCACAGTCCACAGGCATCGGGCACGAGACATAAATTGTTAACTTTGTCAAACAATCGAGCTCACAGCCGTTGAAAACCATTGCCCTTATTGACTCTACCTGTGCCTCCTGTTTCTGTAGCCAGTTGATGATGTATTCCCTGACAGCCGACACCTTGAGGCAGCTGCTTCGCGACAGAATATCCAGTACCACCAGCAGATGGACCGACTGCGCCGCCTCGATACTGGAATGGATGGCCATAATGGATTGATACAAGAACTACCCTATTAGAACTGTAAAAAAACAATTTTCCTGTTCGTGTGAATAAAAAGACGGGAGTAGTTTACATTTGCCCCCCACCCTGGTCGAAAATGGGTTGAAAAGGGTCCGTACTACAATCGCCCCCCACCTTTGGGGGGCGATTATACAACATGCTTATTTACTGCAGGCTTGGGTTGAGTGGGGGTGATTGTTCATCAGTTCCGGGTATGTACTATCACCCCCCTATGTTGTATTGTGGGGGTGATTGTTCATCGTCGAAGATGTACAATGTCCCCCCACCCATTAAACAATTACCCCCCACCTTCGTGCGATTTCTCCAGGTTTTCAATTAGGTGGGGGGTAATAGTACCACGAGGGGGGGGGGGGTGATTCTACATTTTTCCCTAAAAAGACAACGTTTAAATCTAACAATACGAAGCGGCGTTTTATTTTCCGTGTTAGATATTTACACCTTGTTCCAGAACAGAAAACTAACAGACTACGCAGCTTCCCTACTGAAATAGATGTACCAGACTGCTGGGAAACACTCTGAGCTATCCAGAAACTAGACAAACTATTCCCCCAGTCCGACAAACGATGTAAGGCAAGAGGCGCCCAAATAGGAAAACCAGCCCACTTTCAGAAGAATAATCATACTTAACTGGTGAACGAATATTTTATACTAAGTTATTGGGATTCCATGTTATGCCACAGCATTATCCAATATTTATTTATTTATTTATCTACATTCAAAGAATGTGGCACTCGCTCATCAGAGAAAGAGAAGAAAAGTAGAGAAAAAATTCAACCCACCTCTGCAGCAGTCTGTGTACCGCCCGTTCGTATACTTCTCCCTCAATCTTCGAGACGAAGACCAGCGCGTCCAGCCACATGTTCTTGTCCCTGAACAATGTTTGTTAACTCAAGCAAACTATAAACTATAGAAATCGATTAATTATCTCCTCAATACGAAAACCAAAGACCCCAAAACAATATTTTGAATCTTTATTCCTACCGATTAGAAGCTGTCAAAATTCGAAAACTATTTATAGTCTCCCTCATGCCAATAAACTGCGCATGCAAGACTGAACGAGCTATCTGACATTTCTCGTCATAGTCGTGTTGTACAACTACCAATAACAGCCAGTAACTCACTCTCCAGATATACACAGACTGCTCACATCGTCCAGCTTGCCTTTTTTCCTATAGTGTTGCATCAAGTCCTCCTTTCTGAAATAGTCAAAGTTTAGAAATGGTATAAGATAACCCAGTCGTAGTTTGAACCAAATACACAGCATAATCTATCTAAATGCAGTTGAATCAAATTACAAATACATCACAACATCCTCCCTGATAGACCAAATCTGAGACTTTCAAATTTTGCCGGGAAAACGTACAATTTTGCCACGGGCCTCTCTCAACCTATTTTCGGCCAGGGTTTTTGGGCTATTGTAATACTCATACTCCCACTTTGCCTACACATGGACTTAAACTACAAACACTTCAGTTTGAGTTGAAATCACCTATCCTGTAGCGACCTCTCCCACCCACCTATTGGCCTTCTTCAGAAGACATTCGACTACGGGTGAGCAGTCGAACAACTGTGCCAGCTGCAGTATTCTGTCAGTGTTGCTGCCACCCCCTTCCAGCAGACTCAACATGAGAGCAGCACACTCATCTCGATCCTGAATAGGAGAACTGACACATCGACTGACTATTATTTTCCCGTCCAAATGTACAAGTATATCACCCCAGTATAACTAGTATCCATAAACCTAAGCAGTTATATGCACTGGTGGGTTACATGAATAAGTACACTCCCAGTGGGAATACACCGATAAGTCATGTATGCGTAAAATTTAATTTTTTTGTATTTCGTATCAACTGGACAAACACAAAACAAAAGTTTCTCCTGGAGCTGATTGTGTTTTGAAATCCAACCTGTTCCCTTTAAAGAAGGACGATTATGTGGTCCAATCGCAACCGTTCAGTCCTTTAAACTGCAATACATTTTTCAATAGGACCGTTGACACGAAATTGGTCCACATAATCGTCCTTCTTCAATTCAAACCAACCGCAGTATTCTGAGGATCCGCATATGCGCGCAGATGCAGTTCGAGTACGGTGTCCAACAGATCTATGCGACGATCGTCGCTCACCTTAAAAAACAATAAATAAAACTGACAAATAATTATTCATTCATTTGTTAGATTCAGAAACAATGGTAACCTAGACAGTGATGGATCGAGTTCAAAATATAGAGTTTCTACGTTTTGGAAAAACAATCGAACCGGGTTTCGAGTCCGAGTGTTATAACCCTAGCATGTAGTACCGATCATGCTCTAAACCTCTACTTAATAAGACAAAAACGGATTTGATCTGTATTTTGTATCAAGTATGGTGGATCAGCATCAAAATTTCAAAATCTCACTTTTTTAAGGGCAAACTCGATGAATTCCCAGGAAAAAAAAACACCAAGAAGTCTGACTGGATCAATCTCGGCTGGAAATAGAGCATTAGCACCTTTTGAAATTATTCTAAAACTCTAGACTTTTTCCTTCTCCAAGTTATAATTGAAAAAAAAGACTCTTATCACACATTGTTATTAGTTGAATTAAAAATTGCATGCCTCTTCAAATCTTGAACTATCATATTTTAAACTCGATATCCAATTTGAGAGAGAGAGGGAGAGAAAGAGAGATAGAGAGAGAGAGAGAGAGAGAGAGAGAGAGAGAGAGAGAGAGACTCATTAATGTATTCCTTACTAGAAGAAGTAGTCTTACTCACATTCATTCAAATTCTCCAGCAGGCCGAGCAACAACGTCATTGTTTCATCCGGAAACTTCTCGAAAAGGATCCGGCCGTATTTTTCTATATGAACGCACGCCTGAATAAAATGAATAAAGTTGTGCATAAAATTCACTGGAAACATCGACTTATAACAATATTAACATTCAGTGGGTACCGACAAGCAAGTAGTTATATAAAACTTTCGAACCACAACTTAGGTACAGATAACGAAACTACCGTAACTTTATAGTCAATCAATAATATAACTTCTATAGATAGTAGATACCAATCATCATTTAAGTAATAACTTTGTTTTGAATTAGCTATATTCGGGTTCTTTCTGTTTATTCAATTACCTCAGTGGGTGGTCTGTTGGAGAGGTACTTGATAGCCATCTGGTACATGCCCAGATCTTCTACCATCATGGTCAGCGCGTCCTCGTGACGTTGTAGTTTGGTCGCCAGAATACTTGCCTCCATTGACATCTTCGATGTGCGCAGAACCTGAACGTTTATTTATTTCTAAATTTAAGTTGAATATTTATTTTTTCATTTGATTGTCAACCTGAGCGGCGGGTTCACGATTTGAAAGTTCCAAAGAACCTCCGATTCGAAAATTTTCTCGTTTTAAAAAATGAAATGACTCAATTAATATTGTCTCATATCAAAAAAATAACGAGGAATACTTAAATAGAGTGACTTATTCAATATTTTCTGATATCGCATACTATCCGAACATTTGCAAAATGTTGCCGCCAGCAGGGGTCGAACCTGCGACCTTGGGCTTATTAGACCCACGCTCTAACCAACTGAGCTATGGCGGCCACAGATTTGAACAAACAGCCACACGACTCATTGTCGATTGATCACGGAAAGTGCAAAGATAAGCGGGCGGTATGCCAGCCACTTCATTGTAGGTGAGCGAACTGACAGATCAACCGTTACTTATACTTATTATGAACTTAGTTGTGTCGTAGACTTTCATATTGGCGTCACTATTATTATTAGATATATATAGCATAAATAGTATTATTATAATCGGAATAACTAACCTGAAATGCGACGTTCATATCCTCTTCTGTAGCGTTTTTCATTCCCTCTATGAACGCAAGCATTTTTCTTCTCGCCCAGCCTGAAAATATAAGAATAGGACTAAATTAATATAATACAACATTGCCTATATAAAAACAGATACATATCTTATTTTAACCCCCTCTCCTTCTCCTCGTCGTCATCGTTGTCTCTCCCTCTCTCTCTCTCTCCTACTTTCTCTCTTCAACCCTCTCCCCTCCTCCTTTTCTCTCTATCTACTCTTCAAGTCTGTTTTTACTTCATTATCTCTCTCTTCTGATACCTCGCATAACATTGCAGAAGTATAGCTGTGTGATGTCCATTCTGCTGTTTGCTTTCGTGCAAAGCACACTGATAGATACACAACTGTCGAAGTCTTGTATCCTCATGAAACTGTAAGAAAAACGATTTAAAAAATGTTATACTACCTCGAAGTGCATTCACATTCTTTAATGCTTTGGCCACAAAAAACTGTGGCATCCAAATTTGAATATGTCTCTTTCAGCTCCGAGATCAAAAGTGAAAGGTGAAACCATTCTACAAAACCAGCCAGAATCGAATTATATCAACCGTTGGCACAACAAATCAGCTGTACCTCACTCATTTAACAAATATGGTACTCTCTCTCTCTCTCTGTGTCTCCCTCTCTGTTCGAGTTGATAATACAACTACGTATTTTAAGCGTAGTTCTTCTCTCGCTTTCAAATACTCTAAAACTGAAATAAATAAACACCTCTCATCCGCTTGATGACGTATGATGGTTGTAGCATGCCAATGGTCTCCTTGTATTGCGAGATCGCATTATCGAAGTCACCTTTTCTGAAAAAGTCAACTTTTCTGAACGAGCAAAGTCACAATAAAACTAATAAGTTCCACGGTCGAAATAAACGCGACCAGCAACAAAGCACTATACAGTACTATTAAGAAAATGGAGAAACTAGGGAAAAGTACTATCAATCCGAAGAAAATGAGATAGAAACCGTAGAACTGTGCTGGTGAACTGACCCGTAGAGGTAGTCCCCGTATTTGGCATGAATCAACTTCCGGTGCTCCTTGCCGTCCCTGCTCGCCTTTGTTAACCTGAAAATGAACTACTCATTTTCCCCACAAGGATATTAAATTTTGTTTTGAAAGTTCTTTTTTTTTGGAAATTTCTTGTAACTTGTAACCAGCTATTGCAGGCAAACTCCCCTCTCCAGAATTATTTTCTTTACTACACTTTTCTAGAAGAATAGACATTTATACAGATGATTACATCTGAGTACGGTCCACACTCCGATAAGTAGTAAGTCCACAGTTGCTCGATTAAACCAGCTCGTATGAATTTTTTTAAAATCCTGGGTGGAAAACCTTTGCATCGTCGCTGCTAAAATCCTGTTTGGAAAACCTTTGCATCGTCGCTGCTCATTTTCGAGTCGACCATCAGAATTACCAGACCACGATCATCCTTGCCACGTCGTCCTGCTCGTCCCGACATTTGGATATATTCACCAGATGTTATCCACCTTGAACAACGGGAAGTAAACCGCTTTGCCATATGTCAACATCTCACAACAATATCTATCTTGTTTCAACCATAACTCACACACAACGAATCTTCATTATCAGACCACAGTTCTAGAGGGTGTTAAACAAATAATAGGAGGTATCGCTGACACCTGTGGGTAATAGAACCTCGATGGCGTTTGCAATAAATTATGCTCAAAAAAATATATTTCCCTGTAAATGGTGAAATCAAAACACAGCATAAATTACCTGCTCTCTCTTCCGTCGAACTTTCGTGCTGATGTGAAGAGAACCGTCCGCGCGGGCATGTTGAGTCCCATTGAAAAAGTCTCCGTTGCGAAAAGTGTCTGAAAAAATAGTGGCGCATGACGCAAAATGTTTTATTATATAGATATCCTTTACAGAATTGCGCAAAGTTATAGGCTCTATCTTTGAGAGCTGCCAGAGCTCAAGAAATTAATAATCTCTAGATATCATTGTTCCCAGTCCAGATTTTCGAGAATTTGAACATTCCACAGGCGGGTAACCAAGGGAGGTACCGCCCATTTTATTGAATACGACGGTGAAACGTCTTAGAAATTCTTTCATTCCAATTCAAATGAGAAGAAGAGCTGATGTTACCTTCAACAATCCCTCTCCGAACAGGATATCAATGACTTCCTTGAGAATTGGAAGAAGGGTACCTGGAAAAAGTCATTAGAAAATAAAAGTCATTAAAGTAAAAGTCATTCAAAAGTAAAAGTCATTAATTCACTTTTAGTCAGGATTTGAAAAATACGAAAATTTTTGAAAACTTTATTTCTGATTCTGAACTGTTTTTGTACTTAATGACTTTTACTTTCAAATGACTTTTACTTTAATGACTTTTAGTTTTGAATGACTTATTCTGGTTGCCGACAATAACGGAAAACAGATATAAATTATGCAAACAATTATCACAACTGAAATATGAAAAATATCACAGACTAATACCGTATACAGTAAGACAAACGTGTCAACATCGAACAATGATAGTATGCAACGCTAAAATGGAAATATGAACAGAATATACATTATAATAAAACCAAACACGGAAACAGGTTTTATCTAAAACCCTGTCAGAATGTAATCTCAGAAAGAGTAGGTTTCGGTTCAATTAAAGACAAACAATGATAATGATACGATCAAATCCTACTTCGCAATATTGGTTCGATAAAAATTGAAACTGAAACTGGTAGCAAAACTTGAAAATTATCACTAACTCTAACTTTAAAGAAAATCCATCACTTTACTTACTTATGAAAAAGAAGTTTGATTTGGATATTGGTCGAACCTGGCTGATGCACGAATCCCATTTTATTTGTTGAACAAAGACTTCAGCTGAAATATTATTAATGAATATAAAAGAATAATTGAATGAGAACTTGAACGACATTTTACAACTTTCAATAACTCTGAGCAGCTCTACCTCTAGGTTCAGTCAAACAGTCAGAGAAAGAAAAAAGACTGATGTCGTAATCAGAAACGAACATAACAACGCGTATCATGATTTCTTCACCGTTCTGCTATTGTTTTTGGTAAGCGAAAATAAGCCTTCAGTTGTCTTTTCTCTACTTGCATTACGTTCAAAGCACTTTGATTATAACAGTAATAACAATAAACCAATCCCCGTGCGATTGTCATACAAATTATTTATAAATTCTTCTTCATCATTAATATTAAAATTAATAATAATAACTATTATTATTAATGCTCACCCCTCTGGCAGCCGCGGTACCAGCAGTCTTCTCTCTTCTCCCCTTCTCTTCCGTCTGTTCCATTATCTTCATATTCAGATTGGCTACGTGCTCTGAGAGAGACGACAACTGTGTCTCGTACCCTCTACGTACGGAAGATAACTCATCCTGCAACCATTTACACTATAGTCACCGAATCTCCGTTGTAGTTTGATCTCAATATGTGCTCTAAGTCACGAAACTCGACCAAACGGAATCAAACTACAAACATAGTGAGATGAGACAGCATACACAGTTATTACCTACCTTGTAAAGAGCAAACCGTATCACGACAATTGAAATATGTGAGTGATTAAATTCTGATTCGCGAAGCTGATGCCAGAAGTATAAAAGTGTTTGGCAATTTCGTGCGAAGCGAACAGCAATCAAACTACAAACAGAAAAGAACGAGACAAAATGGCGTACTGATCATCTAAAAAATGAGCTTCACTGAAATCGAAGCATGTCACGTACCGTGAGATGGTCGTTTTCCGCCTCCTTTTCTCGCAGCTCCGTCTCTAATCTCGAATGAGACTCCCTGGCAACCCTCATTTTGCGGAGAAGAGTGGCACACTGAAACACAACTCATCCGAATAACATGCGCAATACAATACATGCATGCACAATCCGCTCTGAGGCTGCTTGCTTTCCAATGAAACATGTCTCGTCCACAAATACATTTCACATACATTACGTGAACGAGTTCCATCTTTTTGACTACTCTTTCAGAGGACCAGATGCCTGAGCGGCATAAACCGCATTTCGCGGTGTATCATTGATCTCTATTATAACTTTCTTTCTTACCACTGCTTCATTGTTATTGGACAAAATATTTAGACATCATTTAATTTATATTTGTTTAAATTGCAATCGCACCAACCTCATGCTGGTAGTAATGGGCAGCCGACTGTTCCTTTTGGCGTTCAGTCAGCACACTCCTGAGGCGGCTGCGGGCGAACTCCCGAACATGTTCCGAGTCATCGGAGGCAGCATTACTGTAACAACGTAAATAAATTAATTCATCTTCTCTAAAACTTGAAGCCTGAGTGCCTGAGTGCTAAGTGTAACACTTTTCTTCTTCTTTTTCAGTTTTTTTTCCAGAAGACGCGCCACTAACACCTCTTATCTTCCAACTCCCAGCACCCCTTTACAGCCAATAACATCTTCCCAGTGTTGAGGGAGAAAAAGCTTGTATTGCAACGTGGAACTGTAGATCATCTTGTAACGAAATTGCCTTCTTTCTCTGGATTATCGTTTACCAAGCTTTTACCGTTGGTTAAGCAAGGTTTATGGTTTATAGTTCGTTTCACCCATCGATAGCAGCCAGGTACAGTACATTTTAGTGGGCGGAGTCAATTGTGTTGGAAAGTTTCCAACAGCGATCAGCCTAATCAAAATTGTGCACCAGCTGGGTATTGAACTTAGCTGAGATAGGTGGCGCGGCGCCCACAAGCAGCCGACCATCTGAACATGATGGCGAAAAAATGAAAACAGTGATATCCAACCATCTTTTCTGGACGTTTTTCAAACCTAATTTTTCGCACAAAAAGTTGTTTTAATTACTCCCCGATTATGTGGTAACCTTTTGTATACAAAATATGTGCAAAAAACTCAAAATAACCACTTTTTGGATTTTTATTTGTAATGAAAAGACTGGCAAGCTGCCAGACCAGTCGCCTCCAATGTAGGGTGCGCTCGGCCAGCATGGCTGACTGCTATCGATGGGTGAAACGAACTATACCAAGTTATGGTTTGAGTCCTGCCCTGGTTCAGTGGGATCAGTACAAGACGATAGACATTCCATCGGGAGCGCAATGGAAATTCGAGAAAAAACTTCCGCGAATAATTGCGAAGCGCCCGATCCAGATGCACAAGTTGGGGAATGGACAAGTTTGCCCGAGTTGTACAAGGATACAAGTAACCATGTGTCAAACTAGAATCTACTCACTCCACATTTGATCCGCCCAGATTGCTGACTTTCCTCCGCAGCAGTGAAACATCGACCAAGTGGCGCTCCCGCTCCGACTCCAGATCCGATATGCGAGTCTTCAGGGCACAAATCTGGAAATAACCAAACTATAGGAAGTGACCAAATCAGAAATATAGTGTGATCTCGATACATTACATGATTTACAAATTATCAAGAAACAACTGAAGTAAACTACAGTCACAACAGTAACATTAACCGTATAATCTACTTTCAGAGAACAGCGAAGCCCATAAAAGCACACCACCAATGCTCCAATGCCTGTTGAGCATGGTACTTAATACTGCGATGAAAGATTGAAAGGTATAATATAAAACTACCAAACCAATAACAAATTGATTATTGAAATGTACCTCGTTTTTCAATCTCTCCTGTATGCCGGCAGACGTGTCCTCGCTGTCTTTTTGGGTCGCACATCGGGAACACGAACCAGATTCGAGAACCTGAGAAACGTCGAAATATTGAATCAACACATTTACCACTTCATTTGAACTAAATTGAACAAAATGTTCGATGGAAAAAATCAGAGACAATAATTTAAAGTAGATCGACGACAAAAGCTTCTGATACAACTCCTGCTACTACTGTGAAATTCGACAACATACTGAAGGTAAATCGTTAATAACTGCATCAAGTGATTGACGTACGTGAATACGGAAATTGAACTTTTGGACAGATGAGAAGTAGGACAGATCAGCTGCTTCAAATAAACATGAACGTTCTATTACGCAACTCACATTCTTTGAAACCGACTTGATTTCTCTGCCAGTCTGCGTCTCGTCCTCCAGCTCACTCTCACCATCCACATGGTTTGCCTCGGACACATCATTCTCTTCGGTACTGTATCCGTTTTGAACGATATCACTGCTCACTACATGGACAGGTTCAGCTGATTTCTGAAAATGTAACACCACACATGAATGGGAGGTATCAACTACCAACTAGAATATACAGTACCTGACATGAATCAGCATAAGAGTGAGCAAACTTATTCCACGGAGAACTATGTTCATCTTTTTTTTCCGCACAAAATCATGGTAAGAACCTCACCGGCAAGGATATTGAGCTCTCAGCTTTCTAGATTCGACCTCTGGCTGCCTTCTATTCCATAGCAGCTAATCGACACCAGTACAACTAGTGTACTCAACTTATACCGTGAACAATGAACAAATACAGTGTATGTAAACGCTATCAAAACTCACAAAATGGCTCAGGGCTCCAGCTCTTGGTGCTCGGAGTCCTTTAACTCATACCATGCTATATCATAAGTGAAAAGTTCTCATGAAGCTTCACGTATTCAATAGTGAACTTGTAAAGTTTAACGTATTTCCAATGATTCTAAACGTTCTGTGAAACTCACAAAATGACTCAGCGCACCAACTCTGGCTGTCAATTTCTCCATCTCAGCTGCCAGCCGGTCCAGACAGTCCTTGAGAGCATCTCCGACACAGATCAGACGGCGACTGGTGGTCGGGAAACGAGCCTCCAGAAGCGATCGGGCACGGAAACACTCGGACAAGTCTACAAAGAAGTAGTGAGGAGAAGCAACGGTGTTAAACTGGGAGAGAAACACTCGCAATCTACATCAAAATAATTAGTTCCATTGCAACCAAACGCCAGTTGTCCCAATAGCCACGAAAACTCAAAAAAAGGCTTCATTCTGTCAATACCGGGAAAAACGCCAATTTTACGAGTTTCATGTCTTGAAAAACTCCGAATTATCAAGTCATTGAATGGAGAACAACGTACCTTTAATGATCAAAGTAGCACTTCCGAGAGCATCTTGAAACGGTGCTGGATCATCGCAATCTGTAGATATCATAGAGATCGATTGGAATGAGGCGAGAAGGGAACATAGAAGAGAGCACCACTTTGAATTCAGCGACTCCATGTGACCATTAGACCATGTGACCTGGAAATAACGCAACCTATAGGTAATACTAATCGCCTGTTTTTTTTTGTTTTTTTTCAACGGTTAGCAACTCACTCGAAATCCCAAAAACGTTGTTTGAGTACTTGTAAAAAACCCTTTCTAAACCGTCAACAGTTAGAGAACAATTTTTTTAGAAATCATAAGACATGATGAAAGTGCAACGTTTTCCAAATTTTAGTTAAACCTACTCATCTTTGATAGCATCGAACGTTGCTCAATTTTCTCGACGTGCTTACGTATGTGCATGGGTACCAAACCCTACTGTATCTACATAACTGTGTTACGGCCAATATAAGTTCTGCCCACCTTACTTTCCTCGTGAGCCATATTGGTGAGAAGGGGCGGCAGGATGGAGCAACAGTGCTGTCCGAGCAGGGACAGGGCACTGCCGAAGTGAACTGAGTCGGAAGACCACTGGAAACATACACCAGTAAGGTCCGACTAATCGACAAAAAGCAGTTCGTTTTCAGATTCAAACACGTGCAAATCAATAATTTTGCATCAAAAATAGACATATCCCCTGATTTCAGCGTTAATGTGGCCCGTTTTTGAATTTTTCCTGGCTATTCGAACAACTTTACTTGGGTATGCGTATGACTATGATTGGAAGCTGGCCGAAGAGAAAGCACCTCTCGGGGATCCAATTTCTGAGAATCTGACCAATGCTCCGACACACACTAGTATCTAGCAAGGTGTTACTTGTCTTCAAAACCCCGTTTTTCGACTTAAATGTCTCACATTCACTATCTTGGTGTTGCCGAGGCTTTGCAGAAACGTGGTTCGCAATTGCAATCAAAGCTCAGTCTTGTCGCCGTTCATCAAGTACTTCCTCAGAAGAACTGAAGACTTCCAGTGACTAAGTAGGATGAATCTCAGAAACCTTTCGATTTCTAGATTACAATAGATGGAGTATACCAAATTACATTGTGTTTGTGATGAAATGATCTGTAACAAACCTCGACTTCGCCCCTTTCTATACAGGTGTCGACTATTTTGATCAGAGACGTTGTGAGCTGGCACGACTGCGACAAAGCGGGAGACAGCTGGAAGCAACAGCTCATACTGCACACTTTGAACAGGGTTCTCCCTTTTTTTGAAAATACCAATACAGTCTATGTCACCCCATCTCGCTGTGTTTGAAGTATGTAGTTTGATTCCGTTGTTTTTTAGTCGAAATTCGTAAACTATTGCGTGCATTGAGATCAAACTATAACGAAAATGTGATCACTCCCTATACTTTCTTTCATATGTTCATGAACATCCCGGGCTCTAACTGACCACTAACATGTTTCACGGTTCGAGGTATGACTTTGCGATTTATATATGATGTACCGGGTGAATGGAAGCAAATGACCCTCTAATGGCAGTCTAGAACAATGTACCTTCGAGATCGACAGTGGCAGCTGTTCCATCGTCATATCGAACGGATAGATTTCGGTACGTTGTGAGAGAAGAAGAAACAATGTCTCCAGTCCTGAATAATATACAATTTAGGGTATAGGGGTATAGTAATAGTAGAGTTATTCAAAAAGCACAGTGATAGAATCAAAAACAGACAAAATGAGAACAGTCACAGTTGTCTATCAGGGGTGACCACAAGTTGCACGCGTGCCACATTTTTAGGGGGGGGGGGGGGGCGTAAAGGCCCCGAAGGGGCAGAAAATTATGGTGATTTTTGCCGATTTTCGTGAAAACATCGCAATTTCGGAGATTAATTTTGTATTTTTCGGCAAATTTCTATTTTTTTAGGGGGAGGGGTCGTACCGGTGGTAGGACCGGTCAACTTTTTGGTCACCCCTGTAATGTCTATTATGATACAAAACCCACTATATGGCTGACACAACTGGCCACACCCCACACCTGAAGCCAAATGAGTCAAACAGTTTATGACACTGTTTAGTGATACGGAATGTAAGAAAGGAAAAGAGGGAAGGAGAAAGAGAAAGAAAGGGGGGGGGGAGAAAAAGAAAGAAAATGGAGAGAGATAGAGAGAGTATACATACCGAGTAGAGTAGTCCTGAGCGAGTGAGCAACTTGTTGCGAAGCATCGGCAATTGACCCTGGAGGGGCTGGGGAGGATACCAGATCATCACATGACGGGATCTGCAAAAATGTAATAGTTTATACGAAAATAAGTGGGAAAATGCTCTGAACAGAAGCAAATGGTCACGAATTCATTGGGTACCCACTTCAAATCACTTTCACCTAGCATAACCTATTCAAACGTGTATACTACAACCAGCATGACATCACCAGCATTACATCATTTCTCGCCACACCCCTCAGTACTGATTAACAACCTGAACTCATATTTTATTATTATATTCGCTGACAGTAACCAGTTCATGACAGAAGTTCAGTAAAAATGACCTGTTACGTGGTTTCGTAGCTCGTTGAAATTGTTTGTAACTAGTTGACGTGAGAAATGATCATTATTATTATTTTGGATGAAGAATCATCGTTTTACGCACTCTACAAAATATGAGTTCCCGTTCTTAAAATAGTCACACTCTAGCTCACCTGCACTTCCTCCTTCGAGGATGAGACGAATATAGGTTTCACTGGCTCCACTGGCCTATTCGGAACCGGTTGAACCTGAAACAGATTAAAGTGACATCGCATATTCCAGTGAAGTTGTTCAAACAGCCCAAAGTATTCGAACAACGGGCTACTATTTCGCTACAATCAGGGAAGGTTGCCTAAATTTCGCGTACTTGAATTTAAAAACCGGCAGGATAAATCAAAAACCAGTAGTTATAAGCGATTTTTTTCTTGCTTGACAATCATATTTGAGTCTTGACTGCCAACATCATACAACATCGCAGCCCGGAAGCTCGAGATTCTCACTCAAAATACAACCCTTTCCAATTTAATGTTATGGTATTAATAAGACTTAATACAACATACCGTGATGCTACTATCCTTGGTAGCCGCGGCCTCCTCTCTTATTGCTGTCAACTCGAGACGAAACTTGCGTGACAATTCGGCTAACTCCTCCGAATGAAGGGATTCCAACTCCACAATCTGAATAGAAACTTAGAAACAGTGAGTATGGTCTATGGTTGGAGTGGCAATCGCGTGAAACGAGTGGGCGACGATTCTGCTAAAATGCGTTAAGCTACTATCTATTACTCAAGTAAGAACTTGAACGGATAGTTTATAACTTCACAATAGATACTATGTATGGATAAAATATGATTGGTCAAATCATATCACGGGTTTGAACAAGACAACAAGACATTCAAAAAAACGAGTTTACTGGACGGGAATTCCAAAAAACTCTCCATGAATATCGTATATCACATGTTATTCCAAAAAACACTGACCTGAAGGCTTGCTATGCTGAGAATGCTATTATGAGAATCAAAAATAAACTATCGAAAAAATTCTCTGCAGCCAACCATCTGGATTGGGTGTAATTGAAGATATTGTCACGGGTTTGAACAAGACATTCATGAAATCCATAGGTCAGTGTCCAGCTGATGTGAACTATGAAAATTGTGAAGTTGTCTGGCAACAGTTATATGATAATGATAACTTGTTACGTAAACCAAATTTCAAAGTTTCGCATCGGGTACGGATAACTTGTGACAAAGGAACATTTGGAAAGGGTACACGTCAACGGTTTACTGAAGAGGTGTTTGTGGTGACCAAAATCATTTATGAGAATCGAATTCCTTGTTATGTTCTCTCGGATTTGAAAGGTAACGAAATTGATGCATTTTTTTATGCACGTGAAATGCAAATATTTCGGCAAGAATCTGAGCCTACTTATGCAATCGAAAAAATTTTGAAAAAGAGAAAAAGAGGAAGGAAGTTGGAGTACCTCGTCAAATTTCGCGGTTACGATGAAAGTTTCAATGAATGGGTTCCTCATTCGAATCTGATCGGTTACCATGGACAGTGACTGTAGTATTGATTCCCCTACCTGGAAACTAGGTTCCCGACACATTTCAAAATCACTTCTCGTTCATTTATTACAAATTCTACTTATTTATATAGTATCATTTGTTGCTATATATAACCTCACTATCCATCCACATGATCACAACTCCAAACTATGGGTGGGTTTTCTCGCTTCTTCAATTGGATATCTTTTACCTAATCCAAATTTGAAAGTCGGTATCCAGAACAATGACTGATTTTTATGTTACTTTACTGAGCAACGCTGAGAAAAACTCTAGTATAAGCGACTTTCGCACTTTTTTACCAAACACCCTGGTATTTGAGAAAAAATTCGAAGTAGCTCTCACTTCTATTATTTATCCCGGTACTCATGATTTAATCACGAACTTTCTCGATGATGGTGAGATTTTATGTGAAAATGAGTTTCTGATTGTTCATTCGAATGGTGAAACTACACGTGTTACTCTACCAGCAGCTTCTTTCTCGAATGGTCAGCAACTGATTAATTTGTTGAACTACGCTTATCAGAAGAGTACATTACTGAAATCGAATGATCATACACCCCAAGAGTTGTTTGAGTATGTTGGAGTTACAAACAGATGTGCAATTCTCAATGTGGCTGGTGTTATGAGATTAGTTCTATCAAAGAAAATAGCCTATCTTTTGGGTGTTTCAACAGACATTGTATCTTTACCACACATTGGTAAATATAACATGAATTCCGGCTCTGATTCTGAAGTGGATAATGTTTGGGTGCAATTGAAAAATGATAAAAATCAGACAATTCCCTTCAATTCCGGAAAAGTGGCTTTTGTTTTACACTTTCGTCAGAGAAGATCATACACTATAAATGAGTTCTGTTGAACGGCTGTTTCGTACCTTCGGTAATATCAAGATTGTCACACTAGCATGTTTGTGTATTTTGATCCTGATGGTGCTGTGGATTGGGAGTCATTTTTTGTCGAACAAGTCGGTTCCAATGGATTTCGTGCTGGAAGCACCTATCAACGAGGTAGTGGAAGTATTTCACAATTGCTCGGAAAGTTGTTCATGAGCGCAGTGCCAGTATTAAGACGTGTTGGTCGTTCGATCGGTCGTGAAGCTCTACTAGCCTCTTCTAAAATTGCAACAGACTTATCTCAAGGTAAAAACTTTTCTGAATCTCTAGTATCACAGGGAAACGATAGTTATCAACATCTAGTGGACAAAGCGGTGAAAAAACTAAGTCAGCACGGATCAGGCAAAATTCTGAGAAAAAGACGGGTGATACGTAAAAAGAGCGACGATAAGCGTAAGACAAGGAAACAGAGCAAACAACGTGTAGTACGCCCCAAGAAAAAAACTTACGAAAAAAGTCTCAGAAGAGTTACTATTTGGAAAATGGCCCGTCTCTTAACCTCCACTAGTTCACCGTGTGCCCCATCTAATATTTGTATTTTTGACACACCGGACAGTCAAATTGCTTTTCAAAAAGGATCCTGGCTAACATTCGTGCCAGCTTTCAACACTGATAATAATGGACCATTCACTTTTCATATTCATGATAGTACTCATTTTCTACAACTTAATAAGACCTACATTTCCTTCCGTCTGAAAGTGGAGCAAGCTCCAAAATATGAACCTCTAGGTAATGACGAGGATGGAAATGCTCAAGGTATGGTACTTCTCAACAATATTAGAGTAGCTCCAACGAATTTCATTGGTTGCAGTTTCTTTAATCAAGTGAAAGTGGCATTCAACAACGTACAGCTTTATGATTCCACCCATTATGCCTACAAGGGTTACGTTCAAACCCTACTGGGTTCGACACCAGAGTATAAAGATAGTGTTCTCTCAGCAGCTGGTTGGCAAGAAGATGATGATGGACTACCTATTGACCATGAAGACAACAGTGGTTTCAGACAACGCGTTAAAAGTTTTAAAACTGGTGAACTGGATGTTTGTTGTCCTGTTCTCCTTGAACCGTTCATGACGGAAAAACTTCTAATACCTCATATCAACATGCAGCTCACATTCTACCGAAACTCTGATGCTTTCGTGCTGGAAAGTAGACACGACGCTGATGTAAAACTGACAGTTTTTAACATGCGGTTACATATGCGAGCTGTGGAAGTTACGCCGTCCGCTGTGGAAGTTACGCCGTCCGCTGCTCTAGCCATAGAGAATCGTCTACGCTCCACCCCTGCGCGATATCCTTACACTTCAACCAAAGTTAAAGTTCTTTCTGTACCGGCCGGTCGGTTCGATCTGCCTTACACTGTACTTTATCATGATATAATTCCAAGACGTTTGTTGATAGGTCTTCTTGACCCCGAAGCCATGGAGGGTAAACTTACGAAAAACAGTTTCAATTTCAAACACAACCATCTTTCGGAAATAACTGTTGATGCTGGTGGACAAATTTATCCTGCACAACCTACACAGATCGACTTTGAGAATGCGAACTATGCAAGAGCTTTTATAAATTTGTTCGAAGAACTTGGTTGTGTAACGGAAGATCGATGTCCTATGTTGAGCTACAAAAAGTTTATTAATGGTCATTGTTTCTTTGCTGTGAACCTCTCTCCTCTTGATTCTAGTACTTCGTGGGAACTGTTGAAAAGCGGTTCAACACAAATTCAAATTAAATTTGCCAAAAAAGTTCCAGATTCTTCTTTAAGTGTTGTTGTATTTAGTTTCTTTGACAATCAATTCTGCATTGACTCTTTCCGGAATGTTTTTAATGAAAATCAATTGTGAATAGTTTTATGAACTAATAAAAAAATAGAAAACAATTTTTTCTGTTATTAACATAACCCCAAAGACAAAAAAGATCAACTCAGTTCCCAGTTCATCACCTAGTGTTCGTTGACTATTACAAACTCTTGCAACATTTTTTCAGTAAATGTTGTCGCGTCTGGGATGTCAACCGTGTCAAGAGAACGCTAGACCTCCTAGTCAAACGGTAATTGTTTACGTTTGAAATACAAACATATTCATACAACTAATTACATCGAAGTAAAAAGATTTATGGTATCTTATTCGTCATTATAGGAAACCTCGATACCTCTTATCACATTATTCACCTTGGCTGGTGGTTGGGCTGGACGAACCAATCCGGTCACAATCTCAGGAATGAACGGGTAATATTTATTTCATATTTCGACATTTACCTTTTTGAAAATGTTGAAATTTGGAACTATTTACAGTATTCTCCACCGTTATTCTCACCAGATTGAGGATGCCATTAACGGTTTCAATGGTGTCAGACTAGCTCTACCTCTCACCGTAAGCACGTGAGTTTCTGTTCCAAAATGTTTTCATGGTACAGCTTATATATTTGAACTAGTTTTTTTTATCAATAACAGGAAGTCGGCGGTCACTCATACATTCCGAAACCGTTGTGCGGAAACTCGCGATGCTCGATCCATCTACCAAACATATATCCGTGACAGGTTGGTTTGAAAAAGAAGAAACTATCTCTCCCTTAGCTGTAAACATGTGTGCACAGTTTCTACTCGATCCCTCATCACAGGGGCGGGTTTGGGGTCGATTGAGGTTGTTTTTCCATGGTTGACGTTACGTTTGTGTTTACGTAAACTGTCGGGATGTTGAAAAGTTTTCTTGCATTCTGTACACGTGAATGTTTTAGCAGTAACATGAGATGGAGATGTCGATTCTTTGGAGGAGTCCGCACTGGGAGGTGGTACAGCAAGTGGGGGATCGGACGACTTGGAAATCATATTAGATGTTTTTAGAGAATTCGTTTTCTTTTATACGGTTTGATTTGCATGTTTTCAAATGTCGAATAAACCATTGTTTAATATAAAAATCATTTTTACCCAAACTTTCAGGCGAAAACTTGTTTTTCAAACGATTTATGGAGAATCCTTGACCAATTTGAATAAGGAACCAGATGCAGTAATGTCCGCAAACGTCTGAGAAGATAGATTGTATAGGTCTTCTGAACACATGCACCACACGTGAGGCCGCGTGTTTCAAATGCTCATAGATATTTTCGCAGATAGGCGAACCTCCGGAATCAAAATAATATGCAATTTTGTTCTCAGTTATGAAACATGCCACCCAATGTTCTCCAGGACTGTCGCTAATTGCAGTGTTCCAAACTATGCTCTTAGTTTTGTTGCCAGTCAGAGAGGGTGAAAAATCTGAAGCAAAAGTGCCAAGAAATGTTTTCTTGGTGTATTCACAGTTCTTCAATATATAGTTTATCTCAGTAGTAGACATACGTAAATCAACAGAGTGCATCAGCCTATAGAAAGTGTTTTGACTTCTTCAAACTAAATTTTATGAATACAATCCTAGTGTGAGCGTATAATTACAATGATTCTTTTCTGATTATTTGAATCCAATCTCAAACTTTATGAGAACACATTTTGAATGATTAAAAGAGTTTTATTTAACGTTCCGTTTCATTTGCACTTTAAATTCTGCAAATCCTATAAGAATGCTTTCGGTGTTGTAGATGTATGTTATTAAACATGCGTTGGGAATGTGTGGTAAAAATCTCATGCTCATGCTTTAATGTTTCTTGTTGCTTTGTGTGTTATCATTTAACTACAAAAAAAGAGATTGACAGGAAAGCGGGAGGGTTTTTTTCCCTTGATTATCATTACAATTATTCTGTCGAATAACAAATTCAGTAAAACGATTAAATGATTCCCATCAATGGTAAATATAGAACGTAGGCGAACTTTGTTTGGAAAAATTGAAAGAAAATGTAGACACAGATTTTGAAACACTTGTCTTTTTCTCTCCCGTATCCGCAGCAGTTTTGTGTACGTCTTTTTCTTCATTTGTAATAAAATAATCGTTTATATTTCCATGAGACGAGGTGGGTAACGGAGGCTGAAATCAGCATAACTTTAAATAGAAAAATAGTAACCAGAGTGTTATACACAATACACATAAGAACTCTGTTTCGAAAAGTTAATGAAATGTGTTCTCTCAGTTGTAATAAGTGTCGTTATGCTAACAATAAAAAACACATTAATTTGAAGTTGTTTGAACGGAAAAACCAACCTGTTCGTAGAACTGATAGCCGGTACCTTCCGCATTCATTTGTTTTTTGGGAACTCTTGATGCAGCCATGTTTGAGAGTTACTTGTGATGAAATGAAACTTCATAGTATTGATTCCAGATCGCCAGATTTCCGAAAAGAATGTCTCAAAGCTCGGTAAGTAAAAAACAAAAGTTAAGTTCCGGGAAGGAAGAGAACTTTCATCCTAATTTTTTTAGATCTATAAACCTATCACTCGACCACATGTACACAATAAGAAAATATATTTTGATGCTGTTATGGTACTCAAAAACAAAGTATAAGTATCAGACATAAGCAAATTCGTTTTCAGGAACGTCAGGTTGATCTACGTACGTTGATCGCGGAAGATGGCGTTGTGTCCATCAAAGAGGTGAATCACAGTTTCAAAAACTTGCTTTTAATGTAAAGTCTGTTTTACGAACCAATAGCCCATTACACTATGAATGTTTCAAGGAAATTTTTACATATCTTTTAGGTATTTCAGAGGGATTAAACCTCGTGATTTCGTTTTTAACTTTGGTAACTACAATCATAGAAAACAGTAAATCTAAAAGTTTTTCGTTGTTTAGATAAGTACCCTTGAATATTCGAAAGATTACTATAGTAAGTTATCAATGGGTGAAACAAAGTGTATCTTCTTATCTTGAAAAAACAACCTTTCCTGTAATTATATCAAATAACTACATCACATACAAACCAACTTCCATACAAAATTGTTATTTTTTATTAACATAATAGCATTGTTTTCTTTTCGTTCTGTTTGTATTTTTCATAAATTACAGGCCGAGAGAGCATTGCTGAGATCACTGGAGAACGGAGATATCAGAGAACTATGCTTCTCGTTGGAGACCGGTAACAACAGTCTGTTCGTCAAACTCAGAGACGATTCGATACACGAAGGTATGACTATATTTTGCCTTTTCTTCTGTCTTACCAGAAACTCACTCGGTAGATTGAATTATGTATTGAGCTATTCAGAAGTGTTGCCGTGTGCCCGAGTTGCATACCAAAAATGTACGAACTATGGGCATCATTGCGAAAATACTTGAAGGAATCATTTATCTATAATTTTGGTCAATTAGAACAACGAAAATTCATGATACAGTTTTTTTTTTGATGGTTTCTCTTAAACTTACTACAAAACGAAAGGAAAAATACAATTCGCCGAGAACCACGAGTTTTCTTAGCCGAAATATATTTTGGATTACTGTACTGCAGAGCTTCTGGACGAATGGTAAATTCTGTTTTAGAATAAAAAGAATTAATTAAAACGAATGTTTTGAGTTGAGACCCACATAATTTTTTCAGTCATCAACATGAGACGCGAATATATTTATGTAGCTAGACGAACAAAGTCAATAGATAAAACATGTCAAATAAAAGGCGAAGTGGCTACAAGGTGTGCAGTAGGAACCAGCCAGTGCTGGGATAAATGAAACTCAACATCAAACTTTAATTGCTTTTTCAATACATTATACAGAGAGGAAGTGAGAAAGCGACTAGTTTTATCGAACCCATACAAATGTAATTTTTTTACGCCGCCGTCACATAACCAAACAAAGAGATTTGCGGGAAGCAGACTACCATCCCTTGCCGCTAACAGCGATAATTTTTCCAGTTGGAATTCCTTCACATTTAGAATAAACCAATGCAGGAAGTTTCCACGGAGAAGGAGGGTGCTGCAATATTAACTTTCCTCTCTGTCCCCCTTTAATTAGTTTTTCCACCCAGCTTGTACTGCTTGTCACTATGTGATAATGTCACATATGATAAATGATGGCACACCGTGAGTCAATGGTGCAGTCAGACACAAGTTACCTGCGGTTGCGTGGTCTCAACAAATCCTTTAACCACGAGGTCCTAGACAACATATTCCTATGAGACGTTCTCATGAGACTTCATCATCAAATTCCGACTCGTCATGAGTTTATGAGAACACGTCGAACACGTAACGAGCTATTCTCAACTTCACTCGATAATATGAACACTCTGTTGCTGACAACTTATTAAAGTATGAATCGGTGCAAATTCTACCGTAACTTCTGTACAATTTTGTTTGCAGTGCCACGAACCACCCCTTCTTTCCCCATGAGGACATCGATGTGGCCGGCATTGCCAAGGTCGCCCTCAAGTTGCACTGATACAAGACGTCAAAACAAAAATCACAAATAGTACTGAACATAAATAGTCTGCATTGGGATTGTTTATTGAGGAGTAAAACGAGAGCTCAGAAACTGCACTCTACGAGTGTTAAAAAATAAAAGTCCGTAACCCGAAAAATAGAGAAAAATCTACCAAAGTGACGAAATCATAGGAACTTCAATTCCTTGTCTGGTTCTCTAAGTGTGCTTATTCCCAGAAAAAACCGTCGAACAAATGTTATCATATCACTCCAGCATATTCCGGAGCTGTTATGAACCATGCGAACAGGCTGTAACAAAATGCGTTGAAAACATAAAATCACCAATATAACTTCAACTGCCCAATTCTTCTACCAGGAAGAGGGCATACCAAAACATGAAAGAAGGAATGGGAGCTGTTAACTCCTGTTTTAACTGTGTATTCCAGACTTGAAGAAGGCCAAAACTTCATTATTTTATATAGTTTTTCGTGAATAACATTAATTGTCAAAGTTCATTTTCATTGTTAGTTGAAAATTCTCTTATACTTTTCCAGCAAAAGTAATGTGGTTCTGCCAGTTGGTAGCAAGGTAGTAGCGTCTTCCTAATTGGCACTGGAGGTGCTGTCTTTACAAAATCCTTTGAAGGCAGAAGTTCGCAAAGCCAAAACAGGCCGAATGATCAACTGCAGTTGCCGTTTTCTGATCATTCTTCGAAAAGCGTAGCCCAGGAATTTATCGAAAGCTTGCCTCACTTGGTGCAACCTTTGAAAGAATCGTTGCGATGCAAAGTTTAAAGAATCCGTCCCGCTCTAATTTTGACTTATGAGTTAACAATCTGACCATTTGGCAAATGAAAAACCATTATCAAAAATATATACTTTTGTATCTCTATCTTGCTTCGTTTGCTCAGAAAAGCGGCTTACGTAATGACACCGATAGGGGAGTTGCGTACGGGGTATGCTCCAAATAGCCTATAGAAGTACAAAAATATTTTTAAAACTTTCTTGCATATACGAAAACACAATTAGAGACTACAAAATAAAAATAAATCTGGACGTAAAGGAACCAAGTCAAGTTGCGTCACAGTGAAAATGTTCATATCCTCTTTTTTAATGCTTGATATTATGCAAATTTTACAAATTTTCAATAAGAAAGTTTTTGCATTGTCTATGCGAAGACATTGCGAAACTTTTTTAAGCTTTTTGAATTTTTCGTGAAACTCAGATTATAGCGAAACGGTATCTTTAAGTTTTACTTGGTTTTGTATCACTTTCCAAATATCATTCGCGAAGTTGGGAATCCACTTTCAAAAGATCATTTACGAACTTTACACAAGCTTGTTGTGGCAAGTTTATATTTCCAGTTGTCATCGCAGTTACTACTATGAATACCTATCTATACAAGCAGGAATTTCAGTGGACATTGCAAATTACGGGTGAATTCCAGGGGGATTAAATTACAGACACAGCCAAATCTGAGCTCACAAGAAGTTTTAGTATTAATTGAGTTCTTCGACCTCAATATTTCGATTTGTATTCTGAGTGTTGAATCACCTTATCATCAGAACTTTACATTGATTCTTAGTTGAACCTGATAGAATCTATTCAGATTTCAGTCAGGTAATTTCAGCACTTGCTCAGTGAAAGGCAGTACCCTTCATCCGTAATTTGTTGGAGGCAGTTACTGTCTAATAGATGAAGGGTCGATCTGAATCGCATAAAAGGACACCGCCTTACCTCGTCCTTGGCTCAAATGATAATCTATGGCTATCGCTGCGTATCGCTTATGCAACTAGTATCCGGCTAACATCAAATGCGGTCAATGAACGGAAAAAAAGTGGTAATTAAATAAGCAAAAATAAAAAAAGAAGTAAATGGATAAACTTATATTCGTGGAACACATTGAAACTTTCCGTCAAACAAATAAAGATATACAGATGTTTTTCAGGTTTTCGTTTTCATGACATGTACATGTAGTTTGTGCGAACATATGTTTCAAGCCGAAAACAATGTAACGGAAAGATTTGGAGACTTTCTAGCATTTGTTACCTCTTTTCTTAGCTATTACATTGATTGAAATAACTTAAATTGCATGAGAAAGATTCATGGCGAACAGGGAACTGTTTCCATACGATTTAGTGATCACAGGGAAAGTATTTTCACCGAGGTCTTGAGGATTTGAGGGTATCGCTGAACTAATTGCCGCACTGGACTGCGAATTGGCAGCTCACAAGTCATGTGAGGATCGTGACAGGAGAGCTGGTAATGGCAAATCAGAAAATAGGTCACAAAACTATTATCTCGGGCTCGGCAATTCCGAGATTGTAGTTAACTCCCTCTGATTTTGAGCTTACACCGTGAATGCGGTTAGTGTGATCAAACTACAGCTCAAATCGGGTCAATTAGGAACATTCCCATACTTCAATATCCAACGCGGTCCAAGAAAGAGTAGGCAAACAATGAGCAATGCATGAGCATTCGCCGGATTGTCCGGTGGTAAAACTAGTTTCGTCAACTAGTAAAAATAAATCAGTTGAAACTTTTTGTATCGCGAGTTCGTCAAAATTTCGAAAATTTAAATAATGTTTCGGCTCCATTCCTTTCCAAACTCGTATTTACCGTCTCAATACGACAGATAATCATGTAGCTAAAAAGGTAAGTTTCAAATAATTAGTTAAGCTGTATGAACAAAAATGGAACAGCCGATTTCTGATATGTTTTTTGTTGTCCCGCTTTTTAAAAGGTAAATGATCATAACCTCTGGTTGAATAGATCTCTAAACCCCTATTCGTATCTCAGCTCGAGTATAGTCTGTTTCACCCATCCGTACACGGCTACAGTATGCATTAGAAACTGTAAGCCAGTTCTTCGTCATCTCAAAGTTCAAGGAAAGCAGGGATGTACGTTCCTACTCCAAACAACCATTATCACCTTCAGTTTAATTCTGAGGTTTTGATTCGAAGACCGCTATTAGGAACGTTGTCGGATTACTGTAGGTGTCTATAGATCAATGACACAGAGTATACGTTACTTGGTTATTTCAATTGGCAGGGTACGGTCACTGCTCTGTTTTGTGTTTCTGTTTTAGTAGCTCATCAAATCATGAAAGAAGTGTGTATTTTCGCAGCGCGCTGGCCGTAAATTCTCGTTTTAGTACCAACTCGCGCCAAATAGACTATTCGGTGAGATTTATAGTGCAATTAAGGACAAAAACAACACTGGACGGGTCAAATATAGAGTAGTGATGCGGTCGGTCACAGAGGGAAAAAACTTGGGAAAGTATGTAAACGTACGCTAAACCCTAATACCCTGATACCCTAATAATATACTCTAATATATACGTACTCTGTTCATTGGTCTTTCTCATACTGTACTTCTACACTGTAATACAAAGCTTGAGCTTTACATCTCCTATGAGTGTATACGGTTTAATATAAATACAATTGAGATGTCAATGGAAAGATACATATAAATTGTTTTTGCACTTATATTCTCGTTTTTTCTTCTCTATAAGTCATTTAGAAGTCACTCAGGATGACCAATTTTTACAAAAAGCGAGAAAATATAACTCTGGCTAGTAGTTGTAGCAGTAGACATCCATTGACCTTCAATCCCAGGTCATAGGCCTGTTGACAGTACATTTCGGACCAGTTGCAAGACAACTTCGAAATCGAAACATTAGTATTTTATGACTAGAGCGAAGACTTTTCTGAGAAAATACTAAAGAGTTGAGATTCTCGGTTCAGTACAACATAAGCCAAGGGTTCATCCTGAAAGATGTCATCAGGGGGACTCTACTCCCCTTTCTTCATCCATACAACTGCCAATCCCATATTGCCGAACATTGGCTATTACTCAAAGCCACACGTCGCTTGGCGCAGTGCTAAATGATGGATGATCGGGCGGGCGGCCCGGGTTCGGTTCCGCAAAGACGCAATTCGCTCTTACGTCAGCGACGGGCATGTGGTGGACATGCTGACTTGCGGTGTCGTCAGATGACCCACAGTCCTTTTCATTACTACTGAGAGTCCTACCGTATGACTGTGGAATTTTCACTGGGGTTAAAATACGCAATTGCAGTCGGAAAGGTTAGCAACTTCCTCATGTGATTCTAATTCCCTTCCATTATTTTAGAGAAGTTGAAGTTTGCATTAGAAAACAGTAATTGAAAAGTAGGAGTGTGTACTACATGGGTGTCAGTAAGGGTGATGTGCACTACACGACGGTGAGAATCTCCAAAGTCTGTGAAATGTAAACGGCTCAAACAGCTGATTGAAGACACTTTGGTGACAAAGAGGGTTGGAGGTCATGAAACCCTTCAGCCGACCCTCTTCTACTTTTTCACTCTCCCCACGGTATAGTGGTTCATTTCTGAGGTGGCGTCAACGCTTACCTAGTTTCTGTTAATATTCACAATAATACGCGTATAGCGTTACCTGTTCTCATAGAGATTCTACGCTGTAAGTTGCCCGATGTCGTGGTGTTTTCAGTTCGATCCCGTTTCTCTCCAGTCAAAACTTGTAGTTTATCGCATGTATAAAACTACAACGACGATAGGGTGTTTTTGTGTAAACAAGCAGAAGGTATCTCCCTCTGGTTAACCGCCATCCCTCCACGGCATAATGGTTATTCTGTGGGGTGGCGCAACTCTGGCGAGTAATGGATCGGCTATTGTACGTGCGCCCCACCGCCAATTAAACTGTCATTACCTGTTTACGGGCTGCGCTGTTGCGTCAACTAACCATGCTCTGCGTAAACACTGAAATGGCCAGCGTGAGATCATAAAAGAACATGTCTCGTTTTAGGTCAAACTATGCAGGAGGGAAATGGAAATAGCAAAAGTTAGTCTATAGGAACAGTCTGTTTGGGTACAATTCAAGTAGCTAGGACAGAACCGTCAATACTTGACGTCAGCAGGTCTTTAGGGTCTATCAAGTGGTCACACATCAAATAGCGTTATAATTACAGTCGACATCTTGAGTACGCGTTCTCAAGCCGTTCCCTTTATTCAAACTAATTATATGTTCCGTTAACACAGGAATGGCTGTAACAGAAACTGAAACGTGAGAGCATAAAAAAGTAGAAGTGGTTCTCGGTTTTAAAACTCTTTAGGAAAAACGGAAATAACCAAAGATCGCAGAACGCGGAATATGTTTTACCAGTGCTGCTATTCACAAAACTCCTCAAGAAAGAAATTAAATACGAATTGTAATCCCAATCCTTAAAGTGATCCAGCCGAGTACACTCCTGGTCAGCGTGATAGTTATCCTTCAACAACAACCAAAAAAAAAAAAGTAAAAATCGCAGAAGTGAAAAGCTCGGGGACAGTTCTATCTCTTTTTGTCTGCGGCTAAACGATCCATTCCAAATATGCCGAATATACGATCGAACTAGAACTAGAAATTGGTCACTCCGCAAACAATTTTCACACTTGTAAGGGTCAACTTAGAGAAGACGGTGCTAGTTTGAGTCTCACACACATATTTCCTAGAGAGTATTTGAAGTTTCTAGAGTTTTTGGTTTCTAAAGAGTTTTTAAAGAGTATCTAGAGTCAAAAGTGTAGAGAGAGAAAGAGAGAGAGAAATGAGAGAGAAAGAGAGAGAGATAGAGACTAGGCACTGTAGCAAAGTCCCCTAAAAAGGTCAGCTCTGAGCTGAACTATCTGGACACTACCTGACCCAGGTTGGGTCACCCCCACTATGCTTGAACATGGAAAGTTGGCAACTATGTGGCCAGACTGTGATCCGGTCTTCAGTCAGGTTGAGCTCACCAGTTTCATTACTTTGCTACGGTGCTAGGAGAATTTCTGTGTAGTTGCGTTGACCTGTGCCCCCACCACATGTTGCCACCTGTCGAGAAAATTTACGACGCGCGACAGTCTATCTGGTGGACCTGCCAACGCCATTCATAAAATACCTATAAAACAAGATTTATGTAGCTACGATGAGATTTCCTCACAAAAATTCATTTCTACATTTCTTGTTCATCGAACGAGAGTTTGAAGAAATGCAGAATTATCACTATTTATTCTTCCTTCTTCCTTTTCTCTATTTCATTTTCTCTCTTTCACTCTCTCTCTCTCTTTCTATATATCTTTCACCTTCTTTCTTTTCTTTCTCTATCGCCCAGCCCCCCTCTCATTCAATAATTCTTTCTCTTTCTCTCTCTCCCTCCCTCTCTCCCTCTCATGACATCATTATGACGTCAAAATGACATCATTATGACGTAGAAAATGACGTCATATCCCAAAATTAACTATTTTCGTACATTTTGACGTCAATATTATGACAGAATATTCTGAAAATAACCTCTGACGTACATATGACGTGACTTGTTTTACCAAAACAAACATGTGCTACATTTTTTCTATAGTTTAAAGTGAAGGTATGAACCTTATGGTGTACAAAAATCTACAATTTTCTAGTGATTTCAATTATTTTTTCCATACTTTTTTTTCTGTTTTGCTTATGTTTTTCAATTGTTTCATTCAATCTTTTCTGCGCATCAAAACACGTAGCCGATGATTCTTATAACACAAGTGATGACTAACACAACAGTATAGCTGTTGTTGACCATTTTCGTCAGGTTCCAATAATATCAAAATTAAGTCTCAGTGACAAGTACATTGCAGGTTTAGGTATAGCTATTCCAAAAAAAGAAGGAATATCACGGTACAGATAGTTTTAGTCTAACTGTGATTTGAAAACTATATCATAAAGATATAGAAAGCGATGAACACGAATATAATATGAACAAGAGTATGAACAAGTTCAAGACAGGCAGTTTTGCAACTGTTCCGTTCTGTTTTCACGCTAATCAATTGGACATACGGTTAGACATTCAGAAAACATCAATATGTTATTCTGAGAGAAAAAAGTTATATAAAGATGCTCTGACACAAATAAGCCGTCTCAGGAAATGTTGATGCATTCCGTGTTCATCGCTTTCTATATCTTTATGATATAGTTTTCAAATCACAGTTAGACTAAAACTATCTGTACCGTGATATTCCTTCTTTTTTGGAATAGCTATACCTAAACCTGCAATGTACTTGTCACTGAGACTTAATTTTGATATTATTGGAACCTGACGAAAATGGTCAACAACAGCTATACTGTTGTGTTAGTCATCACTTGTGTTATAAGAATCATCGGCTACGTGTTTTGATGCGCAGAAAAGATTGAATGAAACAATTGAAAAACATAAGCAAAACAGAAAAAAAAGTATGGAAAAAATAATTGAAATCACTAGAAAATTGTAGATTTTTGTACACCATAAGGTTCATACCTTCACTTTAAACTATAGAAAAAATGTAGCACATGTTTGTTTTGGTAAAACAAGTCACGTCATATGTACGTCAGAGGTTATTTTCAGAATATTCTGTCATAATATTGTCGTCAAAATGTACGAAAATAGTTAATTTTGGGATATGACGTCATTTTCTACGTCATAATGATGTCATTTTGACGTCATAATGATGTCATTTTGACGTCATCGTGACGTCACAATGCAAAAGATACGTATCGATCTAATGTCCCAGGACCCCCCCCCCCCCTACATCTCTGTCATCGCAAGTGTATTCCATACAAATCGCGCGCAGCGCGGAGCGCTGCGCAGATTAGTTTTTGATCATAACATTGCGGACTTTCAAAAGCGGTTTTATGCCATTTTCTCAAAACTGTTGTATCGTTTGGATGAGTAATCACACTCTATCCGCACGTGTAGCTGCCCTGCTATGATAAATGAGAATTGACGGAAACATTGCCAAAAACAAGATGAAAAGCAACATAAGATTCACTTTTTTTCCGAATAGCTATGTTTCTGTATCAGTTGGAATCAGCTTCGGCACAGAAAAAAATTCAAACAATGGTTTCGTTCTAGGAGAAACCAGGTGTTCATACCAAACAATATAATGAAAACTGGAAGACTTCGCTCGGATATGCCGCGCGCTACCAAACGCTAAAACGCACAAAAGGATTATGTTCGTAATTGTGGCAAGATTCCATATTGCCAACAGCCTAATCTGCCCAAGTTTGACTCAATTACAGTAATCCATGAGCAATTAGAAGGCGGAAAGATAGACATCTCAAGAAGGTGGTAGGCTGAGAATGGGAAACCACAGAAAACAGCTACTGGAAGCAGAAGAATATTGATAACTCATGCCTTCCAAAATGTCCTTCATGTATCCAAAATTGACCTGGTACATAATAGGTTTGCTCGAAAGTAAAAAAACACTAAACTTCAATTCACAGTCTTATGTCTCTCTCAGCGTAGATCACTTTTCTGTGAAAAACGATAACGTCTTGAATAGATAATGGAAAATGGTGTGCAACTCGATACGAAGGTTCTACAAATCACAACTCGCATGCTACTTGCCTCAGAGCAAAATCTTCTCGAACTTCAAAAATGAAAACTGAGAGTAATCGGAGAATAAAAACAATGAAAAATGTTCGACCATCCCCAAAACCTTATCTCTGGAAAAACGATAGAGGACAAACATTATGATCCTAATTAGTACAAGGAACACTTGAAGAGAAAACCTTGAAATGTTTGCTCTCTCTCCCTTGGAGGAGCTAACAGTAATGAGATTCTATCTAACTAATCTCGAGGGGGATGGGTGGGTGGGCGACTATACGGTGGGTTTGGCACGGAGTCAACTGATTTGGGGTAGAGAGAGAGGGAGAGAGACAGAGAGAGAGAGAGAGAGAGAGAGAGAGGGAGAGAGAGAGAGAGAGAGAGAGGAGGAAGAGAAAAAGAGAGAGGGAGGGAGAGAGAGAAAGAGAAAGAATTATTGAATGAGAGGGGGCTGGGCGATAGAGAAAGAAAAGAAAGAAGGTGAAAGATATATAGAAAGAGAGAGAGAGTGAAAGAGAGAAAATGAAATAGAGAAAAGGAAGAAGGAAGAATAAATAGTGATAATTCTGCATTTCTTCAAACTCTCGTTCGATGAACAAGAAATGTAGAAATGAATTTTTGTGAGGAAATCTCATCGTAGCTACATAAATCTTGTTTTATAGGTATTTTATGAATGGCGTTGGCAGGTCCACCAGATAGACTGTCGCGCGTCGTAAATTTTCTCGACAGGTGGCAACATGTGGTGGGGGCACAGGTCAACGCAACTACACAGAAATTCTCCTAGCACCGTAGCAAAGTAATGAAACTGGTGAGCTCAACCTGACTGAGGACCGGATCACAGTCTGGCCACATAGTTGCCAACTTTCCATGTTCAAGCATAGTGGGGGTGACCCAACCTGGGTCAGGTAGTGTCCAGATAGTTCAGCTCAGAGCTGACCTTTTTAGGAGACTTTGCTACAGTGCCTAGTCTCTATCTCTCTCTCTTTCTCTCTCATTTCTCTCTCTCTTTCTCTCTCTACACTTTTGACTCTAGATACTCTTTAAAAACTCTTTAGAAACCAAAAACTCTAGAAACTTCAAATACTCTCTAGGAAATATGTGTGTGAGACTCAAACTAGCACCGTCTTCTCTAAGTTGACCCTTACAAGTGTGAAAATTGTTTGCGGAGTGACCAATTTCTAGTTCTAGTTCGATCGTATATTCGGCATATTTGGAATGGATCGTTTAGCCGCAGACAAAAAGAGATAGAACTGTCCCCGAGCTTTTCACTTCTGCGATTTTTACTTTTTTTTTTTGGTTGTTGTTGAAGGATAACTATCACGCTGACCAGGAGTGTACTCGGCTGGATCACTTTAAGGATTGGGATTACAATTCGTATTTAATTTCTTTCTTGAGGAGTTTTGTGAATAGCAGCACTGGTAAAACATATTCCGCGTTCTGCGATCTTTGGTTATTTCCGTTTTTCCTAAAGAGTTTTAAAACCGAGAACCACTTCTACTTTTTTATGCTCTCACGTTTCAGTTTCTGTTACAGCCATTCCTGTGTTAACGGAACATATAATTAGTTTGAATAAAGGGAACGGCTTGAGAACGCGTACTCAAGATGTCGACTGTAATTATAACGCTATTTGATGTGTGACCACTTGATAGACCCTAAAGACCTGCTGACGTCAAGTATTGACGGTTCTGTCCTAGCTACTTGAATTGTACCCAAACAGACTGTTCCTATAGACTAACTTTTGCTATTTCCATTTCCCTCCTGCATAGTTTGACCTAAAACGAGACATGTTCTTTTATGATCTCACGCTGGCCATTTCAGTGTTTACGCAGAGCATGGTTAGTTGACGCAACAGCGCAGCCCGTAAACAGGTAATGACAGTTTAATTGGCGGTGGGGCGCACGTACAATAGCCGATCCATTACTCGCCAGAGTTGCGCCACCCCACAGAATAACCATTATGCCGTGGAGGGATGGCGGTTAACCAGAGGGAGATACCTTCTGCTTGTTTACACAAAAACACCCTATCGTCGTTGTAGTTTTATACATGCGATAAACTACAAGTTTTGACTGGAGAGAAACGGGATCGAACTGAAAACACCACGACATCGGGCAACTTACAGCGTAGAATCTCTATGAGAACAGGTAACGCTATACGCGTATTATTGTGAACAAGGGAGGGCGCCGGCGGCTAAAGCCGCCTCCTCCTCCCTTGTTTTTATTCCAGCCTGGCGAGAGCTTCCAGAGTGTTTTAGTTTCACGTTCACTAAATTCGCCGCGGTAGCTCTCCCTAACATAGAGCGCAAGATATCTCTCCAACATAAGGCGCGGGCTCTCTCCTTAACATAGGGCGCGGAATATCTGTCAAACATAGGGCGCCAGACCTCTTCCTAACATAGGGCGCAAGATATCTCTCCAACATAAGGCGCGGGCTCTCTCCTTAACATAGGGCGCGGAATATCTGTCAAACATAGGGCGCCAGACCTCTTCCTAACATAGGGCGCAAGATATCTCTCCAACATAAGGCGCGGGCTCTCCTTAACATAGGGCGCAAAATATCTGTCAAACATAGGGCGCGAGACCTCTCCCTAACATAGGGCGCGAGACCTTCCTTAACATAGGGCGCGGGAATTCTCTCTCTAACATGGTGCGCGGAAGCTCTCCCTAGCATAGAGCGCGAAAGCTCTCTCTGACATAGGGCGCGGAAGCTCTTTCAAACATAGGGCGCGAGACCTCTCCCTAACATAGAGCGCGAGACCTCCCTTAACATAGGGCGCGAGACCTTTCCGTAACATAGGGCGCGAGACCTCCCTCAACATGGGGCGCGGGAATTCTCTCTCTAACATAGGGCGCGGGAGATCCCCCCTAACATAGAGCGCGAGACCTCTCTCTAACATAGGGCGCGATTTCTCTCTCTCTCTCTCTCTCTCTCTCTCTCTCTCTCTCTCTCTCTCTCTCTAACATAGAGAGATCTATCCTGTTTAGAGAAATTTTCTATTGCCAAATCCCAGCAACAGCCGGTTAAGAAAAATGAAATCACACGTTCCCCCACGCCATTTGCCTCACCCAGCTTGCCTCAGTTTCCTCACCATTTTTCGACCAAAAGTGCAGAAAAAAGGTTTCACACAAACAAACCAAATAGGCGAATTATAGAAAGGGATATTAACAGAAACTAGGTAAGCGTTGACGCCACCTCAGAAATGAACCACTATACCGTGGGGAGAGTGAAAAAGTAGAAGAGGGTCGGCTGAAGGGTTTCATGACCTCCAACCCTCTTTGTCACCAAAGTGTCTTCAATCAGCTGTTTGAGCCGTTTACATTTCACAGACTTTGGAGATTCTCACCGTCGTGTAGTGCACATCAC